>CATIWO010237725.1:0-21345 GCA_949673435.1 Macaranga tanarius | reverse complement strand
CTCATGATCATCATTATCATCACATTCAAACATTTTATTTTTAAGCAATGTATTTATTTTGATAACAAGTTATATATGTATACTAAAGTACAATATGTATAAACAAGCGTTTTGGTATAAATGTATATTATCTTATTATATTAAAAAAAAAAAACATTTGTGCCATGAGTTGTTAGAATATTGAAATACTTGTATGTGGTACCTGGAGGGCGCTACATTAGTGGGCTAAGGCGTCGTCTCAGTGCAATCAGGCACCACCTGATCGTACTGTTGCAATGTTACAATTTTTTAAATTTTGCAACAAACAGATTAAAAACAACTCTAAAACAACCCGATATCAACGTGAAGATTTAAGAAAAATAGAGAAAAGAAGGAAATCCACTCACTAAATTGTTGGCTCCTCCTTCTTATTCTTCTCCGTTGCTTCTTCTTCTCTTCTTCTTCTTTCTTTTTTTTTTCTCTTCTTAAGTCAACAGATATGGCAGTTTAAGCCATATTATCTTTTAGTCCCTCAACTTTATTTGTTACAATTAAGTTTTTTCTCCAAATTTATTTTCATTATAATGTAGTCTTGACCCAAAATAACTTTAATTATTTGGATCCTGGCATGATAATTCTCCCCCACTTAAGAAATTTTATCCTCGAAATTTAAAGAACGCTTATATCGAATCTAACTTGCACTTGAAGAGAATAAGTGTGGATATTGTTTCTCATATCCTCATTTCATTCCCATGTAGCTTCTTCACGAGAATGATTCCTCTATAAAATTTTGACAAAAAGGAACAACTTTGTTATGTAAAACCTTTTGTTCTCTTGCCAAAATCGATATTGGCTCTTCTTTGTAGCTTAAATTCTCCTTCACTCCACCGATTGTTCATGTAGTATGTGAGAAGGATCACTTTTATATCTTCTCAATATCAATACATGGAAAACGTCATGAATTTCAGATAAATTAGGGGGTAAAGCTAATCGATAAGCCACCGGTCGAATACATTCAATTATTTTATACGGTCCAATAAATCTTGGGCTTAATGTGCCATGTTTGTCAAACCTTAACACACCCTTCTATGGCGATATCTTTAAAAACACTTTTTCACCAACTTCATATTCGATATCGACTCGCTTAAGATTTGCATACCTTCTCTATCTATCCTGGGCTGCTTTTAAATTTGCTCGAGCTATGTGAATATTTTTTACGGTCATTTGTATAAGTTCTGTGCCTAATAATTTCCTTTCTTTGACTTCCTCTAATAGATTAGGGTTCTGCATTTTCTTCCATACAGTGCTTTAAAAGATGCCATATCGATACTACTTTGGTGGCTATTGTTATAAGTAAATTCCATTAATGGTACTTACTTATCCTAATTACTTCTTCAATTTAATCAATAATGACATCCTAGCAGCATGGATGTAAAACAAACTTCCACTTGATTTTTGACTTAGAGCATCTGCAACCACGTTCGCCTTTCCTAGGTGATACTTTATCGTGCAATCGTAGTCCTTTAACAATTTCACCCAGGGTTTTTGCCTTAGATTTAACTCTTTCTGAGTTAAAACATACTTCAAGCTCTTATGGTCAATAAATATTTGACATATTACTCCATACAAGTAATGTCTTTATATTTTCAACGCGAATACCACTACTGCTAATTCGAAGTCATGCGTGGGATAGTTTTACTCATACAGTCTCAATTACCTTAATACATACGCCACTACCCTTCCATTTTGCATCAATACGCAACTAAGCCCTTGCTTTAAAGCATTACTATATACCATATAATGACCTCCTTCCACTGATAATTTCAATACTGGTGCAGTGACTAGCTTTTCTTTTAAGATTTCGAAGCTTCGTTGACAATCCAAAGTCCATTCAAATTTTACATTCTTTCTCAATAATTTCATCAATGGTGATACAATAATTGAGAAATCCTAAATAAATCTTCGATAATATCCTGCTAATCCTAAGAAACTTCGTATTTTCGTTACATTCCTTGGTGGTTTCCAGTTTACAATCGCTGCAATCTTACTAGAATCCATATACACTCTTTCAGCAGATATCACATGCCCTAGAAATGTAACTTTATCCAACCAAAACTCGCATTTACTAAACTTTGCATACAACTGCTTAGTTCTTAAAATTTCTAACACCGTCCTCAAATGCTTCTCATATTCTTCTCTTGAATTTGAATATACTAGAATATCATCAATAAACACAATTATAAACCTATCTAAATATGGCCTAAACACTCAATTTATTAAATTCATAAATGTTTCTGGTGCATTAGTTAATCCAAATGGCATCACTAAAAATTTATAATGTTCGTACCTTATCATAAAAGCAGTTTTAAATATGTCTAATTCCTTAATCCTCAATTGGTGATAACCAGATCATAAATCTATATTCGAAAATACCTTTGCCCCTTATAGTTGATCGAATAAATCTTCTGTCCTAAGCAAAGGGTATTTGTTTCAGATTATGACTTTATTTAACTGTCCATAATTTATACACAATCGAAAAGATTCATCTTTCTTCCTAATAAACAATACAAGTGCACCCCATGGTGAGAAACTAGATCGGATAAATCCTTTATCCAATAATTCTTACAACTACACTTTCAACTCTTTTAATTTTACCAGAGCCATCCTATACGGCACTTGCGATATAAGAGCAGTTCCAGGTATAAGTTCAATTTTAAATTCTATTTCTCTCTCAAGCGGCAGACCTGGTAAATCCTTCAAAAATACATCCTCAAACTCATTCACCACTGGTAGTCCTTACAACTTTAGACTTTCTTCCTTTCCTCTACAATAGAGGCTAAGTATGCTTCATACCCTTTTCTCAGGTATTTCATAGCCATCATTACTGATATAATTTTGATAGGTGTTTTCTTAGTTTCTCCAATAAACTTTATCCTTTCTCCATTCTCCATTTCAAATTCTATTTGCCTAGTATAACAATTCACATTTTCTCGGTAATAACTTACCTCGTCTATTCTGAGTGTAGCATCAAACTCACCAATAGATAGGGGTATAAAATTCCATCTTATTTTACCCTCATTGATCTTTACTGAGACGTCCCTATATACATTCTTACAAACTACACTCATTCTCATAGGCATGCTCACAATTACAGGCTTATTCAAATCACTTATCTTAAGCTTGTTATACATTATATAAGTCGATGATATGAATGAAAATGTAGCACCTGGGTCAACTAGTACGCATGCTAACTTACCATTGATGTGAGCCTTGACTGTTATCATATTTGGTGACTCCTTAGCCTCTCGCTCCATCACATCATATATTCTAGCTTGTTGTATGCCACTAGCTACTGCACTTGGCTCTTTTGGTTGATTTCGAGGTGGTTTTACCATACCATCCATCTCTCTTTGCACAGCTACTGGCATTCCTGCCCTAGATGACCTCCTACCTCTTTCATTATAAGAAGTGTGGAATACTTGCACTGATGGTTCTTCTAGGTATATTTTCATGTAATTTCTCGCATAATGCCCGATCTCATTGCATCAGTAACATTTGACCTCTCATTGATTACACCTTTCAGCATAATTTTTCTTACATATGTTACACCAAGATAACATATCTCTCTCTGATAATCCATTTCCAATGCCCATCTGTCTCATTGGCATTATTGGTTGTCTTACTGATACCTGACTTCTTTGAGGTCTATCTCCACCTCCCAACCTCACATTACTCCTGGAGTATGGAGAGAACCTTAATCTCCTACTCCCATTTCCCCTTCAAGGTTGTCGTGATAACTCAATTTGTTGATTAGACCTAACTTGGGTTGAAACCTCTAGTTCTTTATCTAGCTTCTTCTGCTCCATGACTTTCTTTACTCAACCTTTAAATGCCATTCCTGAATACAAGTTCAGTTTTCCTCTCAAGAATATATGCAACCTTTTATGAAATTTTTCACTTTTTCTCTCTTCCATAGGATAGATGTCCTTTGCGTACTTGTATAGGTCCTCAAATTTATGAACATATTCTCTGACTGTCATTGATCCTTGTACTAAGTTAATAAACGCAGCTACTTTCTCTTTTCGATATCTTTTTGTCAAGTATTCTCTATGAAATTTCTTCTGAAATACTTGCCAAGTCAAAGTTTCACCGTACAAGTTTCAGACTCTAGTCAGCCAATCATCAGCTTTATCAAACATTAAGCTATAAATGTTGCTTATCTTTTCCTCGTCATTGAGTTGTAACATTGTAAAGGCCTTCTCTATAGTCTTGATCCACTTATTAGCCTGGCCTGGGTCCAACGTACCATAAAAATTATATGCTTCACATTTTTTCGCATGTTCAATTACGTCTCCAGGTCTCTTATACTTCTTTTTATCTTTCTCAGCCATCACAGTTGCCATAGTGTAAGCCAATTCCATAGTATCTACATGCATTATTGGTGGCACTGGGAAGTTAGCCACATTTTCCTGCACTGACGGTGGTAGTTGTCCATTACGTGCTCTTCTTAGTACATTGAAGTTCAACACTGGAGCGTTAGGCATTGAACTGCCCTGTTTGCTTCATGCATCAATTCCTTATATATCGTCTCCCTCATTACCAACAGATGCTACTGATGGAGACAATTCTCATGGTGAATGTCGATTTCTACCCACATTTTCTGCTCGCTCTGTGAGACTCATTCTACTAGCTTGGACACCTCGGCCTCTACCTCTACCTCTCGGTCTACCTCTAGGCCTACCATGAACACCTATTATACCTCCTTTAATTCTTGCCATCTTCCTACAAATTCAAAATCAGTTCACTTTAGCGATCCACACTATTAAGTATCAAGTTACTAACTAATATCCACACAGCACACGCATTTCTTAATTTTCATAAAATTGATTAACCTAGGTCTCATACTTTAAACTTCCAAAACCTATTAAATCCATCAAAACCAGGCTCTGATACCAAAAATTGTGACACCCCTCCCCACCAGCACCTTTGTCAGTCAGTACTATACTCTTTTACTGCCTACCCGAAGTACCGATGTGGAAAGGCGTCACTTCTAAGATAAATTTAATGTCACCTTAATATCCAATTTTGTCATATCATCCTACTATTATATATATATATATATATATATATATATATATATATATATATCATCACTAATAGCATCCATCTAATATAAACAAGATCGATGGCAAAAGCAACAAACACTCAACTAATATAATATACATATGTAGTGTTCTAACACATAAGGGCTGGTAAAGGAGTGGGTTATACATGATCATATATAAAATATACATCAAAATACATATAACCCAACAATTTAGCAACTAGGACTATCTAGCCTTTGAGAGTACTGCGGTAACTACAACAAAATACAGTTACTCTCCATCAAAAAGCCAATCCTCGAAAGAAAAGATCTGAAAATTGCTATGTCCAGGTCAGAGAAACCTGAACTCTTGGAGTGGTAGCATATATATATATATATATAATCACTAATAACATCCATCCAATATAAACAAGATCGATGGCAAGAGCAATAAATACTCAACTAATATAATATACATATGTAATGTTCTGACACATGAAGGTTGGTAAAGGAGTGGGTTATACAAGATCTTATACATAATATACACCAAAATACATATAACCCAACAACTTAGTGACTAGGACTGTCTAGCTTTAGAGAGTACTGCGATAATTACAATAAAATACAGTTACTCTCCGTCATAAAGCCCGTCCTTAAAAGAAAAGATCTGAAAATTGCTATGTCCAGGTCAAAGAAACACAAACTCCTGGAGTGGTAGCATAGGTGACAGTCACAATTGTTATACACCCGTGCCCTAAATTCCTGTCGATCTGTATGGGTGTGGTAGTCAATAGCTATAGGTTTGAGGGAAAACCTTAAAGAAACGATGGCATCAATATCATGTTTGACGAAGTAATGTACTTCTGTCTCGTCTCCTACTACGTCGAATGTCATAGCTCCAGTGTATAGCCATACTATGTACACTATATATAATATCTAATTTATGTGGAAAAATAAAATAAAAAATAGAATGGTGAGTATTTTTACAAGAAAATACCCAGTGAGCAGACATATTATAATGCTATCTCAAAAAATAATAGGATATGATCCCAAGTAAACGATAGGAATAATTAATAATCAGAATATTTAAAATAATCAAGATTATTTTCATCTTACTCATAAAATAATTTATTAAAATAAACAAGTTTAAAATCAAATCAAAAGAATCATTTAAATTAATTCATTAAAAATTCAATTCCGGATTCCTGGAAATTAAACTTCTTTTTTTTCTTCCACACATTTCAATCATCTTTCCTTTCAAAATTACGTTCTCATATTTATAGCACAACACAATACAACATAGTACAAATTACTAAAATAATCAGGATCAGGTCGCTATTGATGTGGCGGGTACTAATTCAGCATATCAAAGGTTCAATCTATGTATGTATACCAGTATATACCACTCGGATTAGCCCTAAAGGCTTATATGAATCTCGAGGGCTGTCTTAAAGATAGTTATAATAATCAGATTTCTCAGATCCGTCAATTATTCATTCTACCCTATGTACAAAAATATCTTTCACACGTGAGTTGTTATATCCCGGACACAGTCTTATGTCTCACAGAATCCAGTCATACCTCAGACATGGTTTTACTATAACCTTTCCTTTCAGTATACATGTGCTCATAAAATATTTATATTTTCAAATTGTTTATATTTATTGTCAATCAAAACTCTGTAATTACTTTATAAGTCATGTATATTACAAATTTAGGTTAAACATGGATCAGAACCAACTCAAAACAGTATTTTAGTTCACTGAGGCATCAGCAAGGTGTAGAGGTGCCACTTTTATGCTCACTGTGGTACCGCCCTAAGACCTGCAAATTATAGAAGTACTGCCTTAGTGGCTCACTGAGGCATCACCTTAGGGCCTTGGTGGGTTGAGGCGCCACCTCAGTACAATCAGGCGCCACCTGATCGTACTATTGCAATGTTATAATTTTTAAATTTTGTAATAAACAAATTAAAAATAACTAAAAAATAACCCAATATCAATGTGAAAATTTAAGAAAAATAGAGAAAAGAAGGAAATCTACTCACTAAATTGTCGGATCCTCCTTCTTCTTCTTTTTTTTTCTCTACTACTTCTTCTTTTCTTTTCTTTTTCTTTTTTTTCTTCTTAAGTCAACAGATATGGTGGTTTAATCCATGTTACCTTTTAGCCCCTCAACTTTATTTATTACAATTAAGTCATTCCTTCAAACTTATTGTCATTATAATTTAGCCTTGACCCATAATAACTTTAATTATTTAGGTGCAGACATGATAGTTACAGAAAATGCCAACTCACTTGAGATGTCTCTCACACTCATGAGGGTCCTCCTCACAAGCGTGAGGGCAAACTGCGAGAGGCACAACCATTTTCTTTAATTTTAGCTTTCTGAAGGCCTTAGGCTCGTGACGCTTCTCATGATCATAAATAGGACCATAAGGGGCACTCCAATATCAAAGAATTGAGTTCTTTACCTCCAATTCTTGGTCCAATGAGCATGGCTTTGATCTAACGAATAATCACTCTCAAATACACAAGTTAGTAACCAAAATTGATTGTTAAAGTCAAAACTAAAGTAGATTTGAGATTAATTAACACATTGATCATACAAAGGGTTAACAATCTTTTCCTTTTTAACTTTGACAATTAATTTTTGAATGATAATTAAAAATCATTAAGTATATGTGTGTGCATTTATTTTACAACACTCTCCCTTAATCATATACTAAGAAATTTTATAATTTCTTTCCCTCAATATATGCTAAGATGAGTTAAAAATACTAACTATCATTAAATCATATTAAATATTAAAAATCACTAAGTGTGTGTATGTGCATTTATTTTAGAACACTCCCCCTCAATCATATACCAAGGGATTTTGAAAATTTTCCCCCTCAATATATGCTAAGGTGAGTTAGTTTCTCCCACTTTTTAGCATTCTATTTTTAATTTAAGCATAATTATTATTATTCAAAATGTCAAATTTCTCTCCCTTTTGTCAAAATGAAAAAGGGAGAAAATTAAAAGGGAAAGATACCGAATGAACATCAAAAAACAAATAAAATAGAATGAATGATACTAAATGAATAGTAGGATATCAACTGAGAAAAAGAATGATATCAATTAAAAATAAAGATATCAATTGAAAAATAAAATGGATACCAAATGAATACCAAATAAAAGTCAAGAATACCAATTAAAAGTAAGTGGAATGAATGCCAAGTACAACATATATTAAGGCATTGGCAATGGTAATCGTGATCCTCAATATGTAGTTTAAAGAGAGCTTTTTATTGATAAGACATGCCAAAAGAAAAATGATGCCAAAAGAGAGATACCAAATGAAAAGAAAAAACATTCAAAATAATAAAAAAATAGCATGCCATAAATATTCAATTTTTTAGAATCATTTTGATCATGCATAGGGTTTAAATTCTCTTTAGGAAAATTGATGTTTTCATATTTATTGATGAATCCAACAAATTATTTTTATGGATTCATTAATAGATAGCTTAAAATGTAATAACTAATAATGCAAAATTGCAAGCTTGAATTTAAGTAAGTAATAACTCATTAAAGCATACAAACACAATCAATTTAGGAAAATGCATTATAAGATCAACCAACTTTTTGAACCTAAACTTTAATGGTTCTAGGTTGGTTAGTTTTAAAATGATCTTTAGGTAAAAGATTAATTTGAAGCTTCTTATAATAACATACATTACTAGTATATCTTAATTTCATGCAATAGAAGCATGTAACATTAGCAAATATATTATGCCAAGTGCTCTTACCATAAAAGTATTGTACATATCTCCTACTAGGCATGTGAGTTCTAAAGTATACATATGACATACATTTATAAGTATGCATATGATGGTGTGGTGTTGCATACTTAGGTGTGTGCTTCTTTGTGTACAAGAAAGTATGCTTGGGTTGAGGTCTTTCAACTTGTGCCTTAGACCTTTAAGGCATAGGGGAATAATTCTTAAAAGACTTGGTTCTAGGTGTGTGAGACTCTTTAGCCATGATAGCTTGAGTCTTAGTGCTAGCACTAAGAATATGTGAAGAATCAAGTTTAGCTTTTACAAATTTATTTAGAGAAGATAATGATGATGTAGCCCTATATTCACATCTATTTCCAAAAGTATCACCATAAAACTTTTGAGAATTCAAAAGATTATCAAGAGTTTTTTTTTCTTTATGAAATTTATAAATGGAATTTTTTTAGCTCTAGAATTTCTTTGGAAAGCTTCTTATTTTCTTCTCTAATTTTATCAAATTCATATTTTAAAGAGATAGAAACTTTTAAATTATTAAAGAGTTGCTCATTTAAGGAAATCATTTTGGAAAAATTATATTTCAAATCCTCAAATTCTTTTGATATTTTTGAAAGCTCTAATTTATAAAACTTTTTCTTTAAAAGTAAATTTTTTCATTTCAAAATAAGTTTGCTTAACATAGAGCTCTTATCATCAAGTTCCATATCATTATCACAATCATTGTCACAAAAGTCATCACAAGAGGAATTAGATAAGAGAGGTATTTTATAATTGTCGTCCAAGGCTATGAAGTAAGATTGGTTGCTCCTTATTGCTCATCCTTCAATATGGATTCAGAGGAATCATCCCAAGTAGCTTTGAAGGCTTTTCTCCTCTCCTTTGCTTCCTTATTCTTATGATTGAGCTTGGGGCATTCATCTTGAATATGACTAGGTCTCTTGCACTTGAAGCATATGATTGTTTTGGCCTTTCTAGAGCCACCTCTCTTGGATTCTTTATGCTTGCTCAAGTTCTTTCTATTTAAATACTTCATGAAGCTTCTTGTGAATGATGTAATCTTCTCTTCATCTTCATTTGAATCTTCAATGTCATCTTTATCACTTAAGTCTTATGATATTTTGAATGCAAGGCTCTTCTTTTTTTCCTCTTTACCTTATTATTTCTCTTTCCTTTGCCTTAATATAAGCTCATGGGTAAGAAGCTTACCAATGAGGATATCAGTTAAAAGATTAGAGAGGTCATAAGATTTTTTAATTAAAGTCACTTTTGACTCCCAATCCTTCTTGAGAAGTACTCTTATGATTTTGGTGTTGATCTCTTCTTTTGAATAGTGCTTGCCCAACTTTCTCAAAGTTGTCAAGAGGGCATTCAATCAATTTGTCATTTTTATGATGCTTTCATGAGGCTTTATTTTGAAGAGTTCATACTCATAGACATAGAGTTGAACCTTCTTTAATCTAACTTGAATGTTGCCTTTATAGTAATTTTATAAGGTTTTTCATATCTTTTTGGCCAATATGCAATTTTGAATTTTGCCTCCTTTCTCTCTTGACATGGAAGCAATATGAACCCACATAGCCCTTTTGTTTTTGTAGTTCTCATATTTTTCATCTTGAGACTACTCTTTTATTTTCTTTAGAAGTTAGATGCCTTCCACCATCTTCATGGAAGGGTTCCACCCATCGAAGATTACATTCTATAATCTACTGGGATCACTATTAAAATAAAGCTCCATTTTATATTTCCAAAAAGGATAGTTACTCCCATTAAAGAAGTGTCTATAGGTTTTATAAAAAAGAGATTCGCTCCATGAATTTTTAGATTTTTGCAATTAAGTACTAAAAATTTTAGCTCTGATACCAATTGTAAAGCCCTAAAATGGGGTGAATATGGTTAATAAGTGAATTAAAAGAAAATTAAAAATTAAAAGGAAAACTGAAGGTGATTAAGCAAAGCATATAAGAAGCACAATTAAGAACAAAAACAATAATATGAACAAGAATAAGAATAAGAAAAGAATGAAGAAAATAATAATTTATAGAGGTTTGGATTATAACCAATCATATATCCTCTACCTAACTTTTTTCTAAATTAGGATTTTTAAACCCACTCTAATCTTATCATCAAGATTATTATAATAAACACCAACATTACAATAATGAGTTTTTTAGGCTCACTCAAAATCTTTCACAAAGTGTTTTCTAAGCTCACATATACTGAAAGGAAAGGTTGTAGTAAGATCGTACCTGGAATACGACTGGACTCTTTGAGACATAAGACTATGTCTGGAATACAGTAACTCACATGTGAAAGATATTTTTGTACCTGAGGTACAATGAGTAATTGACGGATATGAGATATTTGATTATTATAAATGTCTTTAGGACAACGCTTGAGATTCATATAAGCCTTTGGGGCTAATCCAAGTGGTATATACTGGTATGCATATATGGATTGAATCTTCGATGTGCTGAATTAGTACCCACCACATTGATAGCAATCTGATCCTGATTATTTTAGTAATTTATACTGTGTTGTACTATGTTGTGCTATAAATATGAGAACGTAATTTTGAAAGGAAATATGATTGAAGTATGTGAAAGAAAAAAAAAAGAAGTTTAATTTCCAGGAATCCGAAATTGAATTTTTAATGAATTAATTTAAATAGTTTTTTTGATTTGATTTTAAACTTATTTATTTTATGAGTAAGATGGATTGAAATATATGAATGGTAAAACATTCATTTCATACAATCCTTATGGAGTAATAAATTTTGTCCAATATTTATCTTTTTCTTTTAATTTATAATGATAAAATCCTGATTTTTAATCAAAAGTAGAAAAATATTTTTTATTTTCTAATTGTTTAAATAATACATGTTTGTTTGGTATAGGATAAGAAAATCTACTATATAATTCATTCAAAGGCTTATAATTTATTACTAATTTAGTTTTACCTTTTTTCTGTTCTGAATGTTTATTTACTATAAAAGCATTACAATTATGTTGATTAGTTGATAGACTACAAAATCCTTTTTCTAACATTTCTTGAATATGTATTTCATATTCTTTTAATGTTATTGGTGTTGCTTTTATTTATTTTCCTTTTATGATTTTTTTTTATTTTCTTCCTTAATCCTAATTGGAATAATTGTTTTATGTTTTTTCCATTTTTCTAAGGGATTTTCTCCTTCTAATTTGGCAATTTTTTCTATTATTCTATTTGGGTTTGATAAATTTCTATATCACAATTTAAATCTAAAATTGTACTTTCTATATTATTTTTCTGTCCTTGTTCTTCTAATATATGTGTCCCACCACGCATCCAATAGCGCAGTTGAGATCTTATTAATCTGTGTACTTTTATTCTGCGTCTACAAAGTGTATGAAATTGGTAATATTGGGGATATATACACCATGAACTATGAATATCAAAGAATGATTTTTCTAAGATTAAAGGAAATTTATAATTAAATTCAAAGAGTAATGGAATTTTTAATTGTTTATTTCTTATAATAATTGGTATATATATTGCTACTTTATTAATATTATAGATAGTTTTTCCTATTCCTAATAGTTTAAAAGGAATTTTAAATTTTGCCAATTTTTTACTAATTCTGTTTTTTCCAAAGTAATTTGTGATCCTGTATCAATTAATACTGGTATATTTTTATTATTTATTTTAGCTAATATAAAACTTGTAAAATTAGTTGTAGGGCATTTTTTGTGATATTGGAATTGATACCCTTTTTTCTTCATATGTAATTTTTAAATGTGTAGATGTTATAGTAAAAGGTTTTACTGATTCTAAGAAATCAATTCCAAATAATATTTTTGCTATTTCATCGTATTGTATTTTATGTAATTTTATAGGAATTCTAGTCTGGCTAAACTCTAGTAATATTATTACTGACTCATAAAATGTATAATGTCTATTTTGATGTATAAATGTATAAGGTTTTCTTAAATGTATTACTATATCTTCATTGTCAATTAAAGATTTATGTATGTGTGATGCACATGAACCAGTGTTTATTAATATTAATATTAATATTTTTTTATTTTTTATTTTTGCTTCTATATACATTTGATGATCTTGTTTTTCTAAAGTAGTATCTATCATGGGTTCTTTCAAAATTATTGAATTACTACTACTTGGATCATATATATTTTTTCTTCCTATAGTTAATGATCTACCTAATTCATTATAATTTTTGTGTATATTTATTTCTTTATTTTTTCTAGGTTTTCTTAATTCTTCAGTATTATCAAATTCTATAGTATAATTATCAGGATAGTTATAAATATTTGTTATTTCTCTTGGTCTATATTCTATCAAATCTTTAAAAATTGGTAAAATTTCATATCCTGTTAATATTTTATTATTATATATCTCATGTTTTGTAGTAAATGCAGATAATGTTTTTATTTTTCTACTAATTAATTTACTTCCTGGTGGTGCTTTTACTCTAAAGAGTTTATAATAGATTCTTAATGCTTGATCTATATTTTCATCTCTAAGACTTAGACTAAAATTTGGAAAAATATTTATTACTGCTTTATTATAGCACAAATTTGTATCTAATTCTCCTATAATGCTATCTTTTAGGCTATCTCTCATTCTATCGTCTGTTATTACTAAACTGAATGGAGAATTTATATAAGGTTGGAAATAAGCTTTTACTATTATACTTACTCCACCTATTTGTAAATTTTTATACTCATACATTTCTTTTTCTGGTATTTTTAATCTCTCGTTTTCTATTGTTTCTTTATTAAGTATAGATATTCGAGTATTTCCCTTGCATCTAATATATTTATTGCTTCTTCTGCTACTTTTCCAACATAATACTGTTTTCTTTCTCTTTTAATAATTAGATTTTTAAATATTTTTTCAAAATGATTACTAGGTTGTTGTTTTCCAAAAATTTCTTTTATGCTTATATTAGGTTCATAATTTATTAACTCTAAATATTTTTCTCTACTAAATTTTTGTTCTATATAATTTTTTTCCTATATTAATATTTTCATTTTTAATCAGATCCTGACTCATTTGTTGTAATTTCATATATAGTTTCAGTATCACTTATTTCTGAAAGATCTGATATAACTACATATCCTTTTACTTTTTTAGTTCTTTTATTTGGGCATTCATTTGCTAAATGTCCTTTTTCTTTACAGATATAACATTTACATTCTGATTTATCAATCTGTTTATTATATCTTTTCTTATATTTTTTCTTTTTACTATAATATGAATTTCTATATTTTTTAAACGTTTTTTCCATTTTTTCTTATATTTATGTTTTCTATATTTGTATTGATTACAACCATAATTTGGGATTAAGGAAAATTTTCTACAATCTAAATTTTGTTTCTTTTTAGTTTGTTTATACATTAATCTATTTTCATTTAATACTATACATTCTGTTTCTAAGTACCATTGTGCAAAAGCTATTCTAGTTCCTAAAAAATCTTCTAGATGTTGAATTTCAGAATATTTTTGTGCTATTCTACTTCCCCAAGGTGCTGGTAATTTATGAAAAAATAAACTTAGATATACTTTATCTATTGGATCTATTTTTTCTTTTATGTGATACTCTTCCAATTTACATGTATATTCTTTAAAATAATTTATATTACATATATGTAATTTTGCTAAGTATTCTTTATATATATCTTCTGATTTTATTACATCTTTATATGTAAAGTGTTTTAATAATAATCTTTCATATTCTCTTACTAATTCTATATTAGTAGTTGCACTTTCTATCCTTACATTTTCTTGCTCTGGTAATTGTTCAAACCAATTGGCTAATATTCCTAATGGTGTTTGCTATAATAATAATCTTGACTTTGTTACTTCTAAATCTCTTCCTATGATTATTGTAGAATTCATTCTCGCCCAGTTTTTTATTTCTTCTGTCATATTATTATAATTTCTTTTTAACCAGCATACTTCTCCTTTATAATTTTGATTTATTTCTCTTTCTTCAGCTCTATTAGAAGATTCTTCTCCTATGGTTGGATATTTTATTGGTGTACTAGGGTTTATTTTTGTTTCGTTCATTAAGGATTCTAATTCTTCTTCTGTTTCCTCTTCCTCTTCAGAAGAATGTGACATTTCCATAACATTTATTTGATTTTCTAAAGCTGTTGACTCTAATTGGTATATTAAATCTAATATTTCTTCAGAGTTTGTTTATCTACTATAAATTCCTATTTTACTCCATTCTCTATTATCATATTCTATTTCTTTAATAGTTTCTCTTGTAGGATTAACTATCTGTAATATTTTAGACTGTCTAGTTACTATATTTTTTATTTCTATAATTTTTTCTCTAACTTCTTCTATGTGTTCTCTGATATTATTATAATATAAATAATTTATATGAAAATTTGTATTATTCTGTCTAACTATTAATCTATCAGTCTTAGATAATTCTTCTGGTGTTAAAACTCCTGCAAATTCATCATCATAATTTTTAGCATTTTTTAAAGCTAATTTATAAATCTTTGATTCTTCTAAAGACATTTTATTTTATTTCTCTTGCTATTTTAGTTTACTTCATACATAATAATAGATTTGCTTTCCTTCTTATTTTTATAGATTTATAACAATGATGATCTTTATTATGATTATTTAACCAAATTTTTTCTTCTATACTTCTTTCTTCATACTCTTTTGCTAAGTCTAAAATTTGCTCTTTACTATATAAATTTATTGCTAGTTTATTAAAATTAGGGGTTAAGTTCTCCATCATTTATTATTTTTTCTACAGTGTCTTTCATTAGTGTTAATATCATCATTTTATTTTTATGTTCTATTATATTAATTAACTCTGGCATTTCTTATTGTTTTAAAAATTCAAATGTTTCTTGTTCTTAAACTATAGTATTTTCTATTTCCCTTTTTAAGGATTCTAATATTGATAATCGACTCCAATCTAAAATACAAATATTATCTAAAATATTATTGTGGACACATGGTCTGACCCGGCCCACGAGGCAAAAGCCCAATGATGAAAACCCAAGAAAATGGGTCCAACAGTGTAAGGTTTAAAATGACCAGTCCTTTCCAAACAAAGTCCAACTCATAGCCTATCTCAATTTAAAACCCTAATAAATAAAGGATAAATTAGTGATAAATTGGGTGGAGGGTAAAAATGAGATTTATAATAAAACTCTAAGAAAGAAATCTCTATAAATAGGAGGAGAAAAAAACCCTAGCAAAAAGAGGGGAAAAAAAAAGAAAAAGGAGGCTAAAAAATCTGAGAGAAAAAAACGAGGCTAGAGAGAAAACCCTAGAGAAAAAGGAGGGCAGCTGGAAAAAATCAGAAAAAAGAACATAGAAAAAAAAGAGAATGACTTGGCCTTACACTGAGGGATTGACCATTGTAGTCTGCTAAAGGAATAATTTCTGAGGGCTATCTACTTTCACAACAAGTATTTTCTTCATTTTGTATTTTTTTTCTTGATTATTTGGTTCAAATTCTATTTTAAAGCATGATTAATGATTATGTGAATTATAGTTAAATTTATTTTTCAATTAATTAATTTAGATCTTTTTTTTGTATTTTTATTTTTATTGTTATTAAAAAAAACTATAATTTTTGTTTATATTTTGACGGCAACAGTGCATATTGCTAACATTTTTTTTTTAATTTGGCCGATGGGCCTGATGGTCCATCATCCATTGATTGTTTTTCTTTGATTTTGTTAACAGTGCATGACACTGTTGAACAGTGCCATGCACCGTTAATGTTTTACTTTTTTTTTCCTTTATTTTTAATTTCTTTTTATTTCATTTATTTTATCGTTTATTTGATTATTATTTATTTTGTTGGCTTACTTATTTTTGTGTAATTTCTTACTTAATTAATAATGATGATTAATTTAATTAGGCATGCATGATTTAAAAATTAATTAAATAATTATTTGTTAGTTTAATTAAATTATTTGTTATTGTGAAATATTTTTAATTAATTTTAGATTTAATTTTTATTTTAATTAATCTATATAGAATTTAATTATTTGTTATTTTTATTTTGTACTAACTTTTATATTTTTTGTAGGTTATTTACTTTTTGGGAGATTTAATTTATGATTTGTTTTGCATGCCTAAATATTATATAGCCCACGAGCTATTTTTTATTTGTTTAAGTTGTGGTTTGTTTACAATGGGTTATAATTCATTTCTCAACCCTCTTTCTTTGTGTGTGCTTTTAATTATATTTGTCTGGTTTATTGTTTTTATTTTTGTTGTTTTATCGTGAATTATGGAATTGTGTGTAGATGTATGGATCATGGTCCAAAATGGCATGTAATTGGAATAATTAAAAATGATAAAACATAAAACACAAACGGAGGCCGATCGCAAGGTCGGGTGGGCCATTCAAAAGCCCATACCCAGCTTCCGAACCCAATCTCTGAGGACGGCTGCTGGGCTCCCTCCGTGGGATCCAGTTGCTGTAAAAGTGCTCCTGAATTTCACCCGGGTGGCGACTCCATCCTCCGACCTAAGCCTACCAAGGCCCAAAGTTGTATTCCTAGTGGGCCCTGAGCCCACATAGTACCGTGGTCGCCGAACACTTGAGCGCGCGCTGAACCCCGCCGCCTACAGTTGTATTTTTATTTTCTTTTAATATTGTTTATATATCAACGACTAAATTTACTATAAATAAGAAAATCAGTAAAATTATATAGCATTAATAGATATATAGTTTTTCAAGACATTTAAGGATGATATCATCTATTTATAACAAGGGTAAATTAATTGTTGTTATAAATTTTTTAATGACAGGCAATGTTGTTCTAGTGAGAGGAATATATGTTGTTGTTACTAGTATTAACGAGAGGAAGCTTGTCAAAAACAAAACAAATATCGAAGGGATCATTATTAACTTTTAGTGGGAGAAGCTCTAACGATAGGCCACGATGGGAATTTTCCTGTTAAAGATTTTTAATGAGAGAAATTGAACTTATTTTTCTAGTAGTCTGCAATGGCTGAGCTTGGCGATTTTTAATTGAAAAGCTTGCACTTGCTGCAGACAATCTGACATGATCATTCTAGTTTGGTCTTTAATTGACCTTTTTTTTGTGGCCATAGATGTTAAAAAAGCCTGACAAGCAAAACCTTATTTACATAGAGTCCTTGTAGAGTATAAACCGTGTTATTTATCTATGCGGGGAGCATAAACCGTATTATGCATACAAGATGATCATCTATAGGAAACAAAACATCATAAGTATATTTATCGTACTGCTTTATTCAGTTGCTAAGAACATTATGGAGATGACAAATGAGAAAATATTTTAATTAAAAATATTTCATTTATTTGTGAACAATTAATTTTAATTGTTGGATTGTTGCTTTTAAGTTTTTTTGTGATTGTGATGCATTGTTATTTCTATCTACTCACTGGATAATTTTCCTACGAAATTACTCACCCCTTTACTGTAATACTGTCTTTCAACTTAGGTATTAGTAATTGTATCTAGGTACTAAGGATATGGTTGTCCAGTGGACCACTATGACTTACGAAGTCAGGGATGCTGAGCCTTTGGTGAAGTATACTGTTTGTCATGACGTAGATGCCGACCTGACCTTCTGAGTCACTGTCGAGCCTATAGGGGCATCGGTCAGTTTATCCACTATCAAAGAGAAGCACCTAGACAACATTTTTACCACTTTCAAGGTATCCTACGAGACCACCACAAACGTCTAGGATACCCTGACCTGGGTGTGATGTAGAGAGAGAGCCTACATCCTTTTTTAGTTTTTTTGTTGTGTTGCCAGACCACACTCTTAGAGCTTTTATTGGATACTTTTTGATGCTAGGATGGGTGATCCATGGTGGTTTTCGCTGGGTGACTGTGGCCTTCTTCTACATGCACCATCTTCTGGTCGGTTCAGAATCCGACCACTTGAGAGAGAGATGTCAGGGCATAGATATTGATGTATTCTAAAATTATTTTTATGGAATTTGGTACTCTAATTTGTATATATTTTAGGACGAATTTGGATGGATGTTCATGACTACGTGTGTGTGTATGTGTGTGTGTGTGTATATATATATATATATATGTTTAAGTATGTCTCCTTGCCATCAGATTATGATTCTAAAAATATTGAGGTTCATTGATATATTTATATTTATGTATTTTGGTGGTATTATTCTAAGGAAATGAATATACATATATATGTTGTTAAGAGATTCTTTCTAATAGTTTTAGGTAATATCTCTCCCATCGTTATTCCATTAGTTAAGTATACTAATGGAGGTAATGATAGGCAGAGGTGTTACAATAAAAGACTCCAAAACGATTGAATTTCTTTTTCTAATTCTTTATCTCTCTTTGTTTTTATCTATGGTTTCTGTTCTCTTTAAATTACCGTCAAAGTTATTCCCTATATAATGTCAATGTTTATCCTTTATTTCACTACTTAAATATAGCATTGTAAATGAATTGAACCATTGCAAACTACTCGAAGCTCAAGCTTCATTTTGAAGTTCATTTATTAAAGGAGCTGAGCTTAAGTTTCTTAAAGCTCAGTTTACTTAAATTCACTAGCATGTATGTAAATAGGTTTATGAATCAGTTCACGAGCATGCTCGTAAAAAGGTTTGTGAGCTAACTTATGAATAGGCTCGTAAAAAAATCATGAGCCAAACTTATAAAAAAGCTCGTGAATAGCCTCATTTGTTGGTTCTTTAATGTGCTCACTAGTATTAAGTAAATATTAATCTAAGCATTAGAAGCAAGTATTAGTATTAAATAAGTATAATTTAATCTAAGTGCTAGCTAGTATTAAGAAAATATAATTTAAATTATTAAGTATAATAAAAAAATTACATTGTTTCATGATAAATTATGTAATTTTGGTGTAAACTAATATTTTTATTAAGTAAATATAATTTAAATTATTAAGTGCAAGAAAAAAAATAAATATGACAAAATTAAGTAGTTTTTGTTGTGCAAATTCAGAATTATGTATTCGTATTAAGTAAATGTATTTTTAACTATAAAGTAAATATAACATTTAAAAGGATATTATACAATACTAATTTTAATATTAAGTGAATAAATTTTAAATTGTTAAGTATAATAAAAAATTATATATCAATAATGAAATTGTATAGTTTTTTTTTTAATAAACTAGTATTAGTATTAAATATTAGTATTAAGTAAATATATTTTAAAATATTAGTTTATTCATTCAATATAATTGATAAATACGAGAATTATCATGTTCCTATATCTACGAATCTAAGTCCTGAAAGGACTCTGATCAACAAGGCTAAAGAGACCTAATTGGTAAGGAATTAGGACTCTCATTATACTAATCCAAATAGGACTAGGCATGTCCTTCTTATGCCTATACATAGGCTCATATCTCACATTATATTTCATCTTGAATAGACTTTCTCTAACTTAAGCATCGGAGAACCTACGGATCAGAGATCTTAGGCTCATCCAAGGTGTTCTTTTGTGCTTGTAGGTTTGAAGGAAGCCGGCATTCATCAATTGGCGCTGTCTGTGGGGATTTTCCCAACTTTATCCTCTATTAATAATCTTCAGCCATGAAAGCCTAATTTGATGACAAATGAGACGCTCATCAAGAAATTGTGGATATTGTATGGCCACCTCTCGTCAACAAATCACTCGTGCATAGCATTAATAGAAATAAACACCGTTGAAAATAGAGATCAGCGAAGTGGACAAGCTTCACAACTGAACAGAGAAGTTCACAACTTGAGTAATCAATCATAAGCGCAGGCACACAATGAATCTGTCGTGGCGCATGAGCAAACGAAGTCTTTTCAAATGAAGAAACGCACAGGCTACAGACAAAAGCACAATGCCATGACCGGTCATTCCACAACTAAAGCTGATCATGACTCAGTACCCCATGAAAAGACTCGTGTCAGTAAATTTATCAGTTCCACACTACTTGAAAACCACTTCTCTCTTGGGGATAGCTGCCACGAAGCTGTGGTAGTCAGTGGAACAACTATCTTCAGGAGGTCCGCTCATGGCTCGCATGGTAGAGCTGACCATCATGTTAAAGGAAGGTTTAATAATACATCAGAAGCGGATGGCTGGAAGAAAAAATCTCAAAAGTTCATACTAAAATTGCAGCTCATGCTGCTATGTCTTCTGAGAATGTTGCCACATCAAGTTCTTAAACTGTGATTCAAATATGTCATTCAACGCATAAAATTACAATCAATATGAAAACCACATCGATGGAGTCAGTGATTACAGCTGATAATAGTGAAAGCATTATTCCCATGCATCAAATTCCAATCCATGGATGGATGGTGTAATTTATTATGGATAACACTTACAAAGTAATGGGTTGCACTCCCACCACCACCAAAATCAAAAGAATAGGAGTTTAGGGTGAATTGCACCTGTCATAGCCAAATGTCGAGGTATTAGAGAACACACTGAAGAAAATTAAGATGTAAAGACAAGAATGGTGAAACTCATCATCA
>CATIWO010237666.1:0-13639 GCA_949673435.1 Macaranga tanarius | reverse complement strand
AATTGGTAGCTTTTCTAATTCTTAATGCTATTTCTCAATTAAATCCTAAGAGCTTGTTTAGTGGTTGTTGAGAAATAAGATTTATTAGATGATCTTATCTCTTTTAAATTAATATTAAGGAAGAGCAGAATACTAGAGCTTGTTAGTATTCATAACCAATTTATTTGAAGAAGTAGAAATTTATCTATTTGTATTCAATGATTAATTTGAATGAATCATAACCAAGATACCCCTTGACTAGAAGTTTTTAATATCTGATTTAATCCTTTTAATTTTCTGTCTTATGATTTCTTTGTTTTAATTTTATTTTATTTTTCCATAAACAAAACCCCTCTTTTTAATTTCTTGTTTTTAAAAGCAAAATTCAGATTTAATAATTTGATCAATCTCTTGGGAAACGACTATACTCAACCCTTGCTACAAATCTTTATTTTTAGAGTAGATTTTTATTTTTGTTGGATTCAACACCCACCAACTAGTTTATATGTTTAAATAATTTTGTTTCAATTTATAAGAATATCATTTAAACACCTCAAATAGTGTTAAAACTATTAATAAATTTTATTTTTAACAAATTGAGATGTTTAAATAGTTAGTTTGTAAGTTAAGAGGATAAGCTGATATAAAAAAAATTACTAAGTTCATGGAACTACTAACATATTAGGCTTTTAACAAAATTATATTTATGTTTACGCATGGAAATTTTTTTTTTTTTTTTTTTTTTTTTGTCTTGTTTAATTCAGGATGCAACAATCTCAGCCTTGTTACTAGGCTATCGAACTCAGGTAATTTTCACTTCTTACCCTATTGTCATTTCTCTAATGAAATTTTATGAAAATCTTTGGATTTTTATTCTTATTTTCTTTCCTATTTAAAAACATCAAAGCATATTTGGTGTCAGGAAAAAGTATTGAAGAAGCATCCACCCATGAAATTATTTATATCAACAGCTGGGACAAAATTTAAATTTAGAGATCCAAGTACTTGTGATTTTGCCTATAAGCAGTTAAGGACATAAAACAACACATGATATAAATAATGTCATCCGTAAACTTTGTATTTTTAAGGAAATAAAACAAAAGAACATTCATGGATATTATCAGTTTTTTTTTTTTTTTTGAGGATAGATAATTTCTATTTTTCAAATGTAAAATTTCACTATAAATATCCTTTTTTAGGGTATTAAAAAATTTATAAATTTAATTTTTTACCATCATATAATGATTTCCTCATACATTCAAAAACAATTGTAATAGATGGCATTACGCCACTTAAAGTTTTTTTCAATCATTTTGCCATTATAAAAAGAGATTTAAAATTTATTTTTTCTTTTTTTCAAAATAACCACAAATTAAAAATTTTAAAAAACTATAAATTGCTGCAAGGTGGAAATGATTAAATTAAATATTAAAGTGTTCTTATTGTAAATGCAACGCACGTGCAGTTACCAACCACTGCACGAGCTGACCAGACCAAACCAAACCACCAAGTGGGTGGTAGCTAACAACATTGAATATACATTATGGTAGGTAGCAATAAAACCGCTCATTTACAAGAAGGCCTAATGTTGTGATGTTATTGTTCATTAGTTCCTTTTTTGAGCTTGAAATTGAAAAATTTTCTGAGCTAAGAAAGATAGATGAATATGGAGAATAGAAAGAAGATGAAGATACTGTGCCTTCATGGATTTAGAACCAGTGGAAGTTTTCTTCAGAAGCAAATTAGCAAGTGGGATCCTTCTATTTTAGCTCAATTTGACTTGGTATGTTGTCATGCTTTTTTCTTCTAAGAATTTTTCTTGTGCTTCGACTGGATTTGGTGTACCAAAGTAGACTACAAAATTAGGCCTACAACAAATCACCACTTCTTACTAATGTTTTTTGAAGGGTATGTAATGTTTACAGTGCGTCGCAAGTTGCGACGCTATTACTCTTTTGCCCCTAATTAAAAAAAATTAAAATATCCCTGTATCATGGGAGGCATTTTTATCCAAAATTTGTGATAGACGTCTGGCCAATAGTTGCAAGAATTTCGATTAATCCAGTTTGAGTTTAGTTGATGTTTTGTTTTTATATTTCCGATTTATCCATTAAATTAGTCTAATAGCAGCTATATAGTGAATTACATAAATACATAAGTCTCGAATTCAAAATTTTTATTTAAAAAATTAAATTTTTTACCATTTAAGATTATTAATGTTATTTCTTTACATATAATATTATAAATATGTTCTAACATACTTAAGAAAACTGTAGGATTTTCCAAATGGAATCTTCCCTGCTGGAGGAAAATCTGACATTGAAGGCATCTTCCCACCACCATACTTTGAATGGTTTCAGTACGATAAAGTATAAATCATTTTTCTCTTATCATTACTTCTAATTATTTTTTTCCCTTTGTGATAGGGGAAAAATTTACAAAAATTCAACTTATTCATGCAAAACAATCACTAATATATGTAATTATGTACATCAATATAATCAGGACTTCACAGAGTATACAAACTTGGAAGAATGCATCTCTTATTTGTGTGAATACATCACAAGTAAAGGTCCTTTTGATGGTTTGCTTGGATTCTCTCAGGCATGTATTCTATACTTATTTAATTTTAATTTAATTTTGCCTTTTTTTTTTTGCTTTTTGTATCTAATGTCCAACACTTAAATTCTATGGTCATATACACACAGATTATTGATATTCTGTGAAACAAGTAATTTAATTAACAAAAGAACATTTTATTGTTATTTTTTCTTGTTTAATTCAGGGTGCAACACTCTCAGCCTTGTTACTAGGCTATCAAACTCAGGTAATTTTTACTTCTTATCCTATTGTCTTTTCTCTAGTGAAATATTAAGGCAATCTTTGGATTTTTATTTATTTAAAAACATCAAAGTGTATTTGGTGTCATAGGGAAAAGTGTTGAAGGAGCATCCACCCATGAAATTGTTTATATCAATATCAGCGACAAAATTCAGAGATCCAAGTATATGTGATGTTGCCTATAAGGACACCATTAAGGTCAAGTCAGTCCACTTTATTGGAGCCAAAGATTGGTTAAAATTACCTTCTGAGGAGCTTGCCACTGCCTTTGATAACCCTCTAATTATAAGGCATCCCCAAGGCCATACTGTCCCAAGACTTGGTTAGTTTTACTATTAACATTTTTTTACTATTATTGAAGACAAGAATTTACTGAATTGTGAATGTAATTCATATAAAGTCAAGTTATAGTTAGTTGTTTTTCAGTGATAAATAATTTTTACTTGCACTCTGTTTGTTTTTTCAAATAGATGAGGCAGCTGTTGGGCAGCTACATGGTTGGGTGAAAGAGATCCTCCAATGCAGCAATAAAGTCTTGGATGATGTTGATAAATTAGAGAATGGAGAAACAACTAAATTCAATGAGGAAAAGAAGGGAGAGAACCATGTTACAATTAACCATGAAGAGCAAAGTATAATAGCATAGACTTAATTAATCTGATGATTAATGTGTATGCATTTCGGATTATATTTCAAGTTTTAATTAGCCCTCCACTTTTTTTATATCTAAAAACTAAATAAATAACAATCGCACCTATTGCTTTGTAGTTGGAGATTATAGCTTTTGACCTATTGTACTTTTGTATTTGTAGTGAAATTAAAAATATATATATATAGATGGATATCATTAGCAGTTAATTTTCATTTTTCAAATGTAAATGATATAAAAACAAAAAACAAAAGTCATAATTTTAATTTTTGACCATCACAAAATGTTCCCTCATAAATTCAAAAAAAATGTAATCAGTGTAAAAAAAAAAAAAACAAATTTAATCAACAACAAAGTTATATGATCAAGCCAAATAACTAAGTGAGTGAAACAATGAAGGTACTACTCTAATTTGAGCGTTATTTCATACACAATATTGCTTATTGTTTCCATCTTAATTAATTGAAATTCCTAAAATTTATTCATTACTATTAATTTTGATATGCAATTATATCATTGAGATTATTAATTAAAAACAAAAAATTATTGGTATCAGCTAAAAAGAGTTTATTTATATTTAAGCAATATTTAAATTTCAAACAGTGATATATATAATCATGATAAAAATAACATTTAAAGTTCAAACGGTGGCATATGCAGTCACATTAAAAGTGATATTTAAAGTTGTAAGTAGTAATACATACAATCTACTTAAATTAATTGTAAAAGATTTTTGCTTTTCTTGTGCCTTTACCACTTTAATCACATAGGATTAGACTTAAAAAAAAAAAAAAAAACCTTATAGGCCCAATAAAAAGTGAGCCAAGCCCAATAACTCAGCCCATGGAAACACCAACACATTACACACAATACATCTTCTCGGTCGCGAACATTTCTCGCTAACGACGTTTGCGCGTGTCCGTACAAAAAAATTTTGCGAAAAACAATGTCGAACTATTCCGACTCGTTCGAAGACGACTCGCTCCCTCAAACCGAGTCAGCTCGCCATTTCGACGATGAAAACAGCGGTGGCTACAGCAATAACTCTCAACAATTCGAATCGTTTACAGGAAACGACGACGACGATGTCGTTTTCGTATCTCATCAGCAGCAGCAGCAGGACGACGACGATGTCGTTTTCGTATCTCAGCAGCAGCAGCAGGCTTACGGCGATTTTGCGGCGGAGGAGAACGGCGGAGACGACGGTCCGATTTTGCCACCGCCGTCGGAGATGGCGGAAGAAGGAGTTGCTCTTAGAGAATGGAGAAGGTAGATCTGATAATTTTTATCTGATGAAAAAATAAATGTGATTTTTTATATTTTATTGAAATTAATTGTGATTATAGTGTTGAATGTTTAAATTTTTGTGGTTTCTCGAGTCTTGAATGTATTCAAGAACCTTAAATTTTGTAAATTTTGAAGTGAATTAGGTGAAATTTAGTTAATTTTATTGATAATTGTGTTTTTAGGTTATTAGGGTTTAGACAGTTTGATTGTTGTGTTGTTTCTTGAGTCGTAAATGTATTCAAGAATCTTAAATTATGTAAATTTTGAAATGAATTAGGTAAAATTTAGTTAATTTTATTGATGATTTGTTTTTAGGCTATTAGGGTTTAGAAAGTTTGAATTTTTGTGTTGTTTCTTGAGTCTTAAATGCACTGAAGAATCTTAAATTATGTAAATTTTGAACTGAATTAGGTGAAATTTCATTAATTTTGTTGATAATGTGTTTTTAAGTTATTTAGGATTTAGAAAGTTTGATTTTTTGCTGTGTTAATTATGATTATGAGAAAAGGTTTTGAACTTTTTGGCATTAGTGAAATTTTCAATCAATTATTAGGTAGTTTAGGTGTCAAATTGAGCTATAGCTATGATCATTTTTTGGTGATAAAGGTTTTTGATTGAATATTTTGCATTTTGGATTCTAACTCGAGGATTGCGGTGTATATGTTGTGATTGTTTTGGTACTTAGAATGAATGCATTGGAATTGGAGCAGAAAGAGAAGAGGGAAAAGGAGATCTTAAGTCAAATAATCCAGGAAGCAGATGAATTCAAGGTTGAGTTCTACAGGAAGAGGGAGATTGCCTGTGAGAATAATAAATCCACTAACAGGGAAAAGGAGAAGGTAACCATGAATCTCGTATTATTGAGCTGGGCGTTGCTGCTATATTGTTCTTAGGGGGTAAATAATGTGTTGTTTAATAACATCAGTTTCACCAATTTTCTGCTTATTATCTTTGTGAATGATTGAGCATGCTTTACGTAGTCCTCTTTATTTGGTCATGATCTTTTTGTAGCCCATTCTTGATGTTGAAATTATAACAAATGTGGATGAGCAGAAGAGGGAAGCGTTTGAGCAATGGCAAGGAGTATGCATTTAAAAAAAGAGGGTGATATACTATATCTGTGTCATATTTTTAGTAATGTAGCGCCTTGCATCATGATATAAATGATGGAAATTTTATGTGTTTGCTGGGGCAGTTCACTTGGATGAATTTTGGGTTGAATATGTCCACCTTTTTGCTTTAGTTGAGAAAATAGTTCCATTGGAAGTGTCTAACGATGAACCTAGTTGTTTTTGTATGCTTTCTCAACTTCAGTGATGACCATATGTAATGATCTCTATGGAATTTCAGACTTTCACTAGCGTGTATAATACATAATGTAGAATGCAATATTGTCTCAATGATATAATAACTGTGGGCCATTAATTCTGAATCATGTTTTTTCTGGTTGATGAGTTGCTACCACAGCAGTTGTAGGGCTTCTATCAATGATTTCATCTTCTTTATCCTGACTCACATCTTCAGTCATCAATTGAATTGTTTGTCAATGTTAGTTGTGTATTTTTTAACCATAGAACCTCAATCATTGAATTATACACACTATTAGCAGGTTGTTTATTTTTTAAGCATAGAACCTCAATCATAGGATTACACACACTACTAGAAGTATATACTTATCTGACTTGTATCTTCTTCTATGCCAGGTTTTTGTGGCTAACCAGGAGAAATTTCATACTGAGGCTGATAAGAACTATTGGAAGGCCATTGCAGAGCTCATTCCTAATGAAGTGCCAACCATAGAAAAGAAGAGAGGGAAGAAGGATCAGGAGAAGAAGCCTGGCATTGTTGTTATTCAAGGTCCAAAACCAGGGAAACCAACTGAACTCTCAAGGATGAGACAGATAATTGTAAAATTGAAGCACAACACACCTCCTCACTTAAAGCCTACTCCACCACCAGTGCCAGCTCCTGCTAAGGATGCTAAAACCGGCAATGAGGCTGCTTCTAGTGCTACTGTCAAGGCTGCTCCTGTAGCAACCACTCCTGAGGCTGTAGCTGTTGCTTGATTGTTTTCTCATTGCCTCCATTATTAGTTTTCATGTATTCAAGATAAAAGAGCTTTTTTAGACTTCATCTGTAGCGTAGCTTGTCCATTTAACATGGTCCAGGGATAAATTTAGAGTCTGCGAAACTATATTCTCGTCATTCAGTCGTATGTAAAAAAATTGGTCTCCTAAACACAGTTTACGCTTGAACTCCTGAAGCATAAGGTTTATGAGCTTGTTTTCATGTGAGTGAACATCTAATTTATCATGGGCATGTTGATGACCTTATATAAAAGATTGTGGTAACTAAAGAACATAGTATGAACTTACATTTTACCATTTCAGGGAGGCACTGTTATGATTCTGTTACATCAGTTAATGATCTATAGATCGTTGCGGATACATAGTGGAGACTGATTTGTGGTCCAGCTTCTTTGTTATTCAATTTTCAGTTGAGGGAAAGTGGTCCAAGTTACTTGAATGATTTTATCTGAAAACAAATGAAGTACCATATAGGTATCCTATTTCTTTGCAAATTGCTGTAGATCAATAATTTCTAAAGTTCTAAACTGTTATCTCACATTAGAAAGGTGCTTGTGTTTTGGAAAATTTTGATGTGGTCCAGCTTTGAAATATTATTCCATTGCATATGATCCCTTTTATCTTCTTGTAGCTATTATTATCTCTTGTCCATTTGGTACCGTATTGGATTGCTTTCATCAACGGTCTGCAGAAAATAGATATTTGCTAGAGACTGCCTACATCCCATGTGCAGCTTCACTTTCTTTTTTTCTTTTTTTCTTTTTTTCTGGTTCTTTCTCTTGATTCATTTAAATTTTCTACTTTATTACTGCCTAAGAACATCAATAAACCAACGGCCTCGAGGACTCTATTAACATAGTTTCTCCAAATTTGGCGGTTTCATCAATATATGGGGTACTACAAAGCATCATTATGACCCTCCTTAATTGTCTCGTTGTGTCAGATTACAAAATTACAGAGTTCACTAATAACTGTGAGAATCAGTTAGTAGAAATTATTTTTCTTAACTGATATTATGATGTTTTAAATTCAAGTTATGGTATATATATAAATATAGTCATGTTAAATTAATTATTAGAAGATATTTATCGCCCTTATAGTTAAATCCAAGTTAAACTAAATTAGTTAAAGTATTCAATAAATTTTGAGTACTAATGAACCCTGAATAATAGTGGTTTACATAAAAATAAAAAAATCATAAAAGTTCATTCAATGAAATAAATCATATGCCTTCTTGAGGTTATCAAGTTGCTCATCTTTTCAGCCATGTGATGATACATTATTCTAACAGAAAACCTCATGGGCAAGATCTGCAACTTTTGTCTTCTTGCCTGCAAACCAATGAGGAGCTCGAATTTTGCTAGTGAAAATTCCAGTCAGCTTTGTTTGAAAAAAATCATATGAAAGTGATTAATTGATCAATGGGGGTCAAAAAGAAGGATTTTACTTCTCAACTTTGGTGCAGAATAACTCATCTGTAGAAAATTAGCTGAGCAAGAATAACTATAAGACTTGTAATTAGTTTCCCTAATAATTAATACAACGAGCTTGAATTACATAAATCTTAAATGCCAAGCAATCTAGCAAACTTTACATCACAGTTGCGGGACTCTGGTCAGTTTCTCTCCTCTTTCCTGGAAATTGGTTTCATTTTCAGCCATCGAGCAGGTCAAAAAGCAAGAATAATACACAATATGAATGGAAAAAAAGGCACATCATAGATACTTCTTCCTAACTATCACCTGCCTCGTAGAGGAGACCGGCCAGCTCTCTCACTGCCAACATCATCTTCTAATTCCATACCATCTAAACAAAGACCATTATTATTGACACTCACTTCAGAACTAGCATTACTGCTTGTTGCCAAAGGTGAGTCTGATACGCTAATCGTTCTGCTTCGGGTAGAACCTGATCTTACACTATACATTGAAGAAGCCGGAATATTAGTCATCAAAGGACGCAAATTACCAGGAATGCTTCGCCTTATGTCCTGCTTGACACAAAATGAGATCAAACAAACAAATTAATACATATGCGGGCAGCTAAGTTTGATGACAATATCCATATCAGCTAACATGACATACGGAGGACATAACATTTTTCTTTTGAAAATTCAGAAACCAATTAGCATCTACAATATATTGAGGTAGAAATAACTATCTAATGCAATAATGACATGCTATCAGGATTAGATATAATTCAATATCAAACCCCATCTATAGCTTTAAAATTCAATAACGAATATCGAAACTAGCACAAAAAACATACCATGTGCCTTATAGCCATATCCAAAGATTTCTTTGAAAGCGTTCTTCCAAAGCCTGAGCTGTCTGGTGATGCCGACTTCCCAGACATGTTACCATGGGGAGAAAGTTTACCATCTTGCTTAGGGGGTACCAGTTTTCGCATATTTATCACTCTTTCAACCATTTTGGTTCCCATTAGGACAGGGCTCACATTGTCATTAGCTTTAGCATGCAGACGATTAATTGCAGGAACAGAGCTCCCACTGGAGTGCATAATGCCATTAGGGGCTCGTCCTCGTGCAGGAGAGCAAGATTGCCTTCTTGGTCTCCCACTAGGTGTTGGCTCAACAGAGGAAGATCGTGAACTGGGTGCTCCAGGCCTACCCCTAGTGGCTGAAAGTGGCCGATCGGGTAGTGATGTTCTCAAATTTGGTGGAGCATCAAGTGAGAAACCAGGCATATCTGATGGCTTCCATGGCCTAGATTTCACTGTTGGAGAAGTGCCACGTGATGGCACTGGATTTCTTGCTGTTGTGAGAGCTGTCCTGGTAATTGGAGGAGATGACTTAACAGGAGGAGCAGATATTGATGGTGCACTTGATGATGTGGCTGGCCGTCGAGTTGGGGTTGATGCCCTTGATGTGGTCTTCGACGGAGGTATGGAGGACCTTGAAGTTGGTGTTGAAGATCTTGCAGTAGACCTTGTTGGCGTTGAAGACCTTGCAGGAATTGTACTCTTTGTTGCAGAAGGGACAGGCTTAGTGGCAGAGATGGTTGGCTTACTTGCAGAAACTGCAGGCTTTGATGAAGGCAAGGTGGCTCGAGAAGTAGGTGTTGAAGATCTAGAAGGCTTAGCAGCTGAGGTCAATGTAGGGCGCCCAGTTGGTGTTGTAGGGCGCCCAGTTGGTGTTGCAGGTCGTGAACCTGGACCACCTGATGATGAAGGCCTGCGCATCCCCACACCAGAAGAGTTCAACCCAGGGGAGGAAGCTGATTGTTTAGATACTAAGCTGCCCCTTGTGGCAGGTTCTATGTGAGGGTTCGCTAGCTATAGCCACAATGAACAAAATGAACTTGGCATCATCAGTTCATGAACCAGAGGATCACAAGACATAAATTCTTATAAACACATTAGCATTAAAACAATCCCTGGAAACTCAAAGATTAGGTTTTTTATTGGAATCACTAACAAAGTCCCAAATCATGATCAGCAATAACATGACTCTGAATAGTCATCTGATTAAGGTGCCTAAGCCATGATCAGCAATAACATGACTCTGAATAGTCATCTGATTACAGTGCCTAAACCAATGCTATAAGCACAGGAAACGTTCAGTAGTGACCTCAACTCTGCAGCAGAGAGATATAAAGTCTTTATTGATTCTATAGTTTGACGTTCCAACATGTTTATCAATCATGCAAGACCATGATGTTAAAAATTTCTCAGTACCAAGTAGTGCAAGGAGCTCTTTCCCAGTATTATCACTTATGCTAGCACATTACAATATAATAGAATTAAATGAAGAACAGAGAATCCATACAGATTGTAAGACAATGCTCTTACTCTAGATTTGAGGGCAGTTGGGCGGGCCTTTGGGGTACCAATCTGACTCCTAACGGTCTTTCGCGATTCCATCTCCAAAGAAGGAAACAAAGGGGTACCAGGAGGTGTTAGAAGCCTGAAAAAGGAAGACAAATAAAGTTATCAACAGATTCAAAATGTTAAAGGCACATAAAAAAATGACCTGGAGTGAGTAGAGAATATGGAAATATTTTACACTTAACACAATGATAATTCAGAAAGTTGCATGCAGAAACCAGTACATGAAAAACCTCATCAGCTTTGTATGGTTTGTCAAAATTTTAATGTGCACCTACAAAGAATATAGCCAAAATCCAGGGAGAACAATTACTGTTTAGCCTCCAAAAAGACAAGGTCCAGACCCAACCTTATCTAGGGATCACTCTTGGCATGTAGGTTTCTAAAATTGCATGAAATATCTTCCGCTTGATTTCAGATAATAGGAGCTTATTATATTATAGAAATCAACATCTGTCCGTGGTTCAGTATGTGCATTAGAAACCTCAGGAATTTCTCTTTTCTGGAGAGAACAGTATACGCATAGAAATAGGTACAAGGAGGATTTAAAAGATCACTCTACCACTACCAGCATTGAGCAGCAATTTCAAGAGTGTAGAATATGATATGGATTTTAACAGGTATACCACAAATTATGACTACTACAGCCTATTATTCAATTTCAGCTACTCTTGCAAGAAAACCCATCAAAAAGAGACTTTACTTTGTCAAGTTGCCATCAGAAAGCTAATAACACACAAGAGACATGTGCACAAAGTTATTGATGGTCGCATACATGAATTGTATCCAGTATCCACCTCCATCTAACAGCACAAACTACCAATAATTATAACATCCATTTCTTCCCTTTGCTTTTCCAAGCCAAATAGAAACAGACCCTTCATTTTCTTTTGTCCAAATTTCAAGTCTTACTCTCATGATAAATAAACATAAAATAAAAAAGACGCAGTAAGAATAATAAAACAAAAGGTTCACTTTCCTAATAAGAAATCTCTAAATTAATGATTATGACCCCCAAATCCAAATCAAATTCACAAATCATATCAATAAAAGCACAAAACTTCAAAAAAATAACAAAATACATCCAATTACCAGTCATAATCATTCTTATCATTCTCAGAATTAAGAAAATCATCAGCACCACTGACTTTTCGGCCAGGCGTTGCCGTAGATGATACATTAAATATAGGTGAGCTTCCATGTTTCAAACCTACAAAAAATAATAAAAATTTAAATTTTACTTGAAAAAATTAAAAACCCAATTAAACCCAGATCACAAAAAGAAGAAATATAACAAAAGATACAATAATTTATTATTATTACCTAAAGGAGCATCAAAATCATCAACATCATCTTCAGTAGTATTAATAAGTAAGAGATTATTAGTATTATTAAGTTCCTTTTCACGCTTTTTCATATCTAAAAACAAAGCAAGCTCTTCATCTTTCTCCTTCATCATTGAAGCTCTTAACTGTTGCCTCTGCTTCACCGCTGCTGCCGCCATTTTCATCTCTGAGTCTTGTGACCTAAAACTACGATTCATTTCTTACCAATCTAAACACAAAGCTCAAATTTTTACAAAATTTATAACAACCCCAATAACAACAACAACAAAAAAACAAAAACCCACAAAAATTCACAGATCGAAAACAACACTACACTACAATACAACACAATATGAGCAAGAATTTTTCAAAAAGCAAGAAACTTTGCTTCTGGGTTACGGTCATAAGCACTAGAAAACGCGTAAAGATGTTGACTGATTGATTTCATAAGTTACAAAATAAGCTTGAGAACATGTTAGATCCAACAATCAGCTCCAATGGCTGCATTTTCTGGTAATTTTGGCACTGAAAACAGCTGCAATGCGAGAGGGGAGGAGGAGGGTGGTTTGTAGAGAGAGAAAGCTTTTTAGAGAGAGAAAGTTTGGAAGGGTGAAAGTAGAGGAAAGTCACGGACTAGCAGCGGGCGGAGGGAGAGGAGGAGGGTGAGGGAGGGAGTGGCAATGCGTGTAATTAAGTGGAGAAATGGAGGGTAAAAATGGCTAAAAAATATGGAGAGAGAGAGGGTTGCTTGGTGTTGGTGTGGGTGGGGAGGGAGGGATTTTGTTGTTAGAGAGGTACAACAACTGTCAGAAGTGAGAGAAAAGTTTATTTTCTTTTTTTTTTTTTTTTTTTTTTCTCTCACTTCAACTCTAAGTTTCTAATTGGTATTTTAATTTTTGTTTTAGGTAGAATGAAGGGATATATTACCTTTTTATTTTGAAAATTTTCATTAATTTCTAAAAATTATATTATGTTCTTGCACCAAGTATAATAAACTCACCCTTTATTTATAATATATAGACATTTACCTTATTTTTATTAGCTAAATATCAAACATTTTAGTAATATATCACAAATCTATTACAGATAAAAATATTTAAAAATTGTTATCTATTTTAAATATATTGCATCTCACGGCTAGATTGTAACATGTAGTATGTATTTCATTTTTTTATTAATTATATATAAACCACTTAAAACATGTATTACAAATTTTATTATTCGATATTACACTTGTAAATTTTTCTAAATATTAGCACAATAACATTAATATTTCTCACATAATTTTTTACATAAATTATATTTTTTATATATTTAAATCTTGCAATATCAAATTTGAATTTTATCATTGCTAATTTGTAAAATAGAATAATTTTTTGTCTGATAATTTATAAAATTATTTAATTTTTTGTATTGATAAAAAATAATAAATGAACTTTTAACTATTTAAAGTAAATAACTCCTTATAATTTAAAGGAAATAATAATAATAATAATATCATGAAAGTCATTACTCTCACCACTTTGTATAGGGAGGGATGGCGCACTCACCTAATAGAGTGTGATTGGCAAAAATTTTGTGTTTTGCAAATTTAAACCTGACTTGAGAGTGTAGCTTTAGCCCAT
>CATIWO010237581.1:0-17008 GCA_949673435.1 Macaranga tanarius | reverse complement strand
TGTATTTATCTATCTAATTGTGGTTGATCTTAGTAATGTGTGAATGTACGAGTATTAAGGATGACATTGGTTTATGATCGCTGGATGGATACATGTGATAAATGAATGATGAATGGATGTAGCAACATTAATCAAATATCAAATAAGGTTTTAAATTGTACGTGTTTTAATAGTGTTACCAAGTGTTGAATATAACCTTCCAAGCTCATTAAGTATATTAAGAATATGATTGCTGTGGATAATTGTATATTAGTGGTTAATTAAAGGATAAGGTGTGACATTTTGTATTTAAGATAAAATAAATAAATTATTAATAAAATATTTTTATTAATTTCATTATTATTAATATTATATTGTTGTTGTTGCTGCTGCTACTACTGCTATTCAATTGACAAGTAAAAATGTGAAATATATATTATGTTAGAATTTGAATTTAAAATATGAAAATAAGTAAATTCACATTACATAGTTTTAAATAATTCAATTAATAATAAAAAAGAATGTGGAATGTCTATTATAATACACTTTAAACTTAAAATATAAAAAATAAGAAAATTATTATTATTATCAACAAGCAAGTAAAAATGTGGAATGCCCATATATATTTCAATTTAACCTAAAAATATGAAAATAAGAAAAGTAACATTGTATGATTTCAAATTTTATAATTTATTAAGTAAAATGTATTGTTATTATTATATTTGTTATTTGATAACATATTAATTATTAACTTTAGTAAGTAATTTTATTGATATTATTTCAAATTAATGAGCTAAATAATACTATTATAATTATTATTTTATTGTATATTAATATATATAGACATAAATTATAGATAACCAAAACGACATAATTTTACTTAAAATTACGTCGTTTTAATTAAATTAAATAGAGACCTTACAAATAAAAATTAAAAAAAGTTAAGTCATTTTTAATAATTAAAATATATTGTTATTATTATATTTAATAATTTATTAATATCTTATTTAATAACTTATTGATAGATTTTAACATTTATTTTCCAATTTGGGTAGGCTCTAAATTTTAGTTGTTGCAAGAACAAGACACCAAATATGTTGGTTCTGTTATTAGTCTTATTAGTCTTTTATTATTTTTTTAAGTATCATGAGTGATTTTATTTGGAGTTTTGGAAGGGAAACATCCTCAATTTTGTATTTTATAATGACCCTTTTGAGAGATTAAGAGGACAATGATATGTTTTGTTTACTTCAATTCATTTTTATTGAATCATGTCAACCAATTAAAATGGTAGTAATATATTTGCTTCATCTTCTACTTATAATGTTTCAGTACTATATATATATATATATATATATATATATATATATATATTTATATATATATTAATGGGACTATAGCTAACTCACATGTATGGATGATTAGATATTTTATTTGGAAAATAATTAGTTTATATGACTAGTTTTATTAAAAAAATTCAATTAAATTATAATTTTAATAGAAATATATGATTTTTTTCTGTATAAATAAAAATTAATAAGTAAATAAATAATACTTATTGTTAAAAAAATTCATAAACTTGTGATATAATTAGTAAATTATTTTTTTGTATGTTATTAATTTTTAAAATAAAATAGTGAAAATATTTAACATACTTTAGAGACTTGACTAGTTGTTTGCATGAATAAGAAAATTTTTCTTGAAGTTAGTCTCATAATAATATCTATCAATATTGGTTTATTATTATTATTATTAAATAGAAAATAATATTATAATTATTCTCAATTTAATACTATAAATGTACTTAAATTCATGAATTCTCTAACCGTACCATACTATATCAATCCGTTTTAAAAGAACAGAATTCCTGTACTAAATCGTCTTGAAAAAATAGTATGGTATGGTATGAAAATTTTTAAATTTGATACTGCTACTGAAAATTTTATTTTTAAAATTTCTAAAATTTAGTATGATACTGGAGATTTTTATTCCCTAAATTTTTCTGACTCGTACTCACCCCTATTAATGGGAATGTTAAAAGTTAAAGTGTCAATAAATTGTAAAATAAACTGTATAATACTATAAAATGATAAACTGTATGATAAAAAATTAAAATAAAAAGTTTTATATTTCATAATTTTTAAAAAATTGATCAATAGATCACTCACTCACTAGTCATAGTTTTTTTTTTAGACGAATTAAGCCTTTATACTTAGGGGTGTCAAAATGGGTGATTACACGTGAACACGATTCGTCTAACATATAAATTAGTGAATTAGGGTTGGGTTTAAACGGGTTCGTGTCATAAACGGGTCAACCCGTTTATGACACAGTTTAAATCAGGTCGTGTCGCGAGTTGACATGTGAACCCCTTATAACCCGTTTAATTATATGTGTCCTGTTGCGTCGTGTCAACCCGATACGACCCATTTATTTATATTTATTTTTATGCTTATTTTAGAAGAATATATGAATTTTACTAGGTTTTATGGAAATTGTGGTAATTATTGATATACTTATATTATGTAAGTTGTTGAATTATGGATATTATTGTAGGTTTTTTGTGAAAAATAATATTTTTATATGTGATAAATATTATATAGGTTAAATGGGTCGTGTCAAATTTTATGACCCACACAACCTATTTAAATAAACGGGTTACTCGTGTCGTATTCGTGTAACCCATTTAATTTTCGTGTCGTGTTAGGGTTGAAATATTTGACACGATTAATGGGTCATGTTGACCTTAATCGTATCACCAGAGTGGGTTAACCCAACACGAACACAACTCACCTATCCGTTTTGACACCCCTATTTATACTTAGCTGTAGAGTATAATTAAGACATTAATTTTAAGTCATGGCATTCTAGAATTCACATTAGATGAGTTGAGCAAATGCCTCTTTTAGTTTTCTTTTCGAGCTGTGGCATATGCAATTATATTAAATAATTGTTAGAAAATTTTAATTATTCTTATAGTTCTACTTAGATCAGATTAGATTAGTAATAGTTCAATAGGCGATGAATATCGGTGATTCATTAAAAAATATAAAAATAATAATGTACTTGATTAGTCACAATAGTTCAAACACACGGCTTACTAAAAAACCTTCCATTATATTATTTTTTCATCTTTTGCCTCCTGTACGATAGCTATTTTGGAGCTCAAGCCGGATGGATCTATGAGAGCACTCCCATCATATATTTTTACTAAAATTTTCTGTCTCCTCTTGCATTTTTATCATCTAAAAAGCCATCGGCCTCGCTAGATTAAAAAAGTTCCAAATTCCACTGATCACTATATATATATATATATACACATTCACACGTACGCTTGCAAAGCCATGACCAAACATATCTAGAACAGGATTTGATTATTACTAGTCTACGATCTCTTCTTCAACCATTCATACGAATAAAAAAATGGCAGCCAAATTGCCAGAGGAAGAGCACCCGTGACAGGCCTTTGGATGGGCTGTAAGGGACCAATCCGGACTCCTCTCTCCTCTCTCCCTTCAAATTTTCAAGAAGGTTTCTTTCTTTTCTCTCATTTTTTCTATATATTGCATATGTTTTACATCTGTTAACTTTGAGTTGCGGGTGTGTGTTTGTGCAGAGAAATAGGGGAAAAAGATGTGTCTTTTAAAGTTCTGTACTACGGGATGTGCCACTCTGATATTCATATGGTCAAGAACGAATGAGGCTTTTCTACATACACTCTTTTCAACTGTTAACTTTTCTATGTTATTAATTCTACTATATGTGCATTTGTTGATTGCAGGCATGAAATTGTAGGAGTAGTGATAGAGGTAGGAAGCAAGGTACAAAAATTACAAGTTGGATACAAAATGGGTATGGGTTGCTTAGTAGGTTCATGCCAGTCCTGTGATAATTGTAGCAATAATCTTGAGAACTATACTGTCCGTAATCTATAGTAACTTATGGTCTCAAGTACTATGATGGAACCACCACTTATGAAGGCTATTCAGACATCATGGTTACTGATGAGCATTTCATTGTTCGTATCCCATACAACCTTCCTCTTGATGCTACTGCTCCACTCCTTTGCGCGGGAATCAGTGTATATAGTCCTTTGAAATATTTTAGGCTAGATAGACCTGGTTTGCAACTGGTGTTATTAGTCTTGTTGGGCTTGGTCATGTGGCGGTCAAATTCGTAAAAGCTATGGGAGCTAAGGTTACAGTGATTAGCACCTCTCTTAACAAGAAGCAGAAGGCTATTGAGCGTCTTGGTACGGACGCATTTTTGGTCAGTTCAGACCAGGATCAAATGAAGGTATTAATAGTTCTTAATTGTTAGTTTACAGCATGTGCCACTCTCAGTGCTTAATTTTTTGGTCCTAATGTAAATTATTGGTCGAATATAGGCTGCATTGGATATAATGGATAGCATTATTGATACAGCTTCTGCGATAGGGGAGAGCAAAAATAGGCCGGGGCTAAATTTTTTAGGTTGAACCGGGCTGAGTTAAGGGGCCAAAAGAAAAAAAAGGGTGAAGGCATGTTTGGGTGTTACGGGTTGAGCAGATTCAGTTTGCTGGAGTTGGATCGGGGGAGGGTGTTGGCTATCCGACCCACCCGAATTTCCAAATATCCCTAACTAAAACTACATCGTTTTATATATGTATAAATATATAATAAACCTAACCCTAAACAAATATCCCTCATTTCCTCTATTTTTCACGCCGCTCTTCTAGTCTTCTGTGTTTTTTCTCTCTAGAGTCTAGAAAACCCTAGTTCCCTTCCCTTCCCTCACCCATTGGCTACCTCGCCTTCCTTTCAAACCCTAATCTTCTCCTTCAAATCCTTATTCTGTAACCCTACTTCTCTTATCTATGTCTAGATCACTCTTTCAATCTCTCTCGATAGTAATCTCTGAGCCTCTCGGTCTAGAGGATGTCTTATCTCCACTGAAATATATTCAATTTCCTTATTGTTTTCTTAGTGACAGAAAGGCGATGATGGAGATCACAAACAGACCTGCAATATGCATATGTTCAATCTTGACGTCGATATACAAAATTGATTACTGGTAAAAACTTTGTGATATTTATGGTTATTTGAATGTTTATCAAAAATATTGTTTATATTTAACTTATTTTGGTTGGTTTTTTTTGTTGTTTATGGAAGCTAATGATACATACAATGAAGTTTATATCAAAAAAGAGGTGGAAGCTTCCTTGTGTTGTCCTGATCTATATTGTTTGAGCAATATCTCCTTATTTTTGCTGCGATCTATTTTGTTTGAGCAAGATCTCCTTGCTTTTGTTGTAATATATTTTGTTTAAGTAAGATCTCTTTGCTCTCCTTCAATCTGTGTTGCCTGAGCATGATCTCCTAGCTTTTCTGTCACTGTATTCATTTCGTAAAAAATAAAAGGTATATTCTTGATTTTTTTCTTGATTTTGAAATAAATGTTTGTTATTTATCCTTAATGTCATTTATTTGATTTTAAAAAATTTTCTTTCACTGTGTTGGTCTGTTTTGGTTTTTGGGAATTTTATTTTACTATTTTAATATAATTTTAAATTAAATCTATTTTAAGATTTCATTTAATTTAATAAACCTTATTTTATAATATTATTGTAATTTTATTATTTAATTTTAGTCATATTACTTAACTTAACTCTTTCATTATATATTTAATGTTTAATTTAATTTTTAGTCCTTTTACATGACTCTTGATTTATAATAATATTGTTTTTTTACTTCAAAAAATATCTGTTTATTTAAAATTTTTAGTCCTTTTAATTTTTATTTATTTGAATGGAGATGATTTAAAATCTAAAATAAATTTAGATTATATTTATTAATGAATTTATATTTCATTTATATTATATATATATATATATATATATATATATATATATATATATTGTTTCTATTGGTGGTGTTGTGGTTGCTGTCTCTCTTTTTTTGTAGGATGAATGTTGGGAATCCTAGCAGTCAAAATGTTGCTGCTGGTGTTGTCCCTGATGCTGAATCTCGAAATGAGGTGGAAGCAAATAAAATAGATTCCTGCTACTACTAAGCAAAATGATGGTGCTACTGAAAGGAAAGAGACTAAAGGTAGATCGAGCGCTTGGGAGCACTTTAAGAAGATTAAAGATGGCAATGGCACTACACAACAAGCTAAGTGTATTTATTGTTCTGCTAAATTTGACGCTAACCCAAAAAAACATGGCACATCTTCAATGAGAAATCACATGTTACAATGCAAAAAAATGCCACACAGCAAAGACTCTAGAAAAGCCCTTTTAACTTTTAAACCTGATGGGGTGGAAGCAAATGGAAATGAACCTCTAAGTTTAGTTGGCACTTGGAAGTTTGACCAAGAGCTAATTAGGTCTACACTTGCTAAAATGGTAGTTATTTATGAGTTGCCTTTCAAGTTTGTTGAAGGGGAGGGGTTTAAAAACTTTGTTTCTACAGCATATCCTAGGTTTAAGATCCCCTCTAGGTGGACAGTTAATAGGGACTGTTTTGCTTCTTATGCAGATGAGAGAACTAAAATGAAAATTTTTTTAAAAAAACATTCTCAAAGGGTCAGCCTGACCACTGATTCATAGACTTCAAACCAGAGAATCAATTATATATGCAATACAATATATTTCATGGATAATGCGTGGAGGCTACACAAGAAAATTATATCATTTATCCCTGTTTCTTCACATAGAGGGGAGTAGATAGCTAAAGCTTTAAAAAGCTGCTTAATTGAGTGGGGTTTAATTAATATTTTTAGTGTGATAGTAGACAATGCCTCATCAAATGACACAATAATTTCTTATTTTAAAAAGAAATTGCTGACTTAGGGAGTGAGCTCAGTTAGAGCAAAGTATGTCCATATGAGGTGCTTTGTACATATTCTTAATCTGGTAGTTAATGAGGGTTTGAAAGATGCTAACCTAGCAATTAAAAGGGTGAGGGAAGCTGTTAGTTATGTTAGAAACTCCCCTGCTAGACTGAAAAAATTTAGAGAATATAGTGAATTGGTGGGTGTTGACTGCAAATCAAGTTTGTCACTTGATGTTCCTACTAGGTGGAACTCAACATACTTGATGTTAAGGACTGCATGTAGTTATGAAAAGTCATTTCAGTTTTTTGAAGAACAAGAGTTCAGTTTTAGGGTAGATTTAGGTGAGAATGTCCCTAGTTTTGAGGATCGGCAAGTAGTGAAACAATATATGAATTTCCTTCAGCATTTCTATGAATTGACTGTAAGAATTTCAGGTTTAAAATAAATTACTGCCAATTTGTTTTTTAGTGAAATTTCATACCTTTTCTGTATTCTAAATGAATGACAACAATCATCTGATTTGCATATTAAGCAGATGGGACTTAGCATAAAGTCCAAGTTTGACAAGTATTGGGGTGACCCGTAAAAAATGAATATGCTAATTTTCATTGCCAACATTCTTGATCCTAGGGACAAAATTGAATTCATGGGATTCTCATTAAATACAATTTATGGAGAATTACAAGGTGGAAGCTTATTCAATAATGTCAAATCTGCCCTATATGAACTTTTTGAAGATTATGCTGCCTTTTACAAACCTGTAAATGCAACTGCTTCTCAGAGTTGCTTATTTGAATCTAGAACTCTTAGCCAATCTTATTCTGGTGCTGGTGTACCTGCTTCCAGTTCAATTGTTTTAATTTTAAAAGCCAGGTTTAAGAAACAGAAATTTGAGGAGGGTTTAAGTGGAAGCAAAAAGAGTGATCTTGATTTATATATGAATGAAGCAATTATTAAATAAGATGGGAACTTTGATGTATTGAGGTTATGAAAATTGAATTCAGAGAGATTCCCAATTCTCTCTAAACTTGCTCGTGCTGTTTTGGCTATTTCCATCTCAACTGTTGCTTCTGAAAGTGCTTTTAGTACTGGTGGGAGAGTACTTGATGACTTTAGAAGTTCATTGACTCCTAAGATTGTGGAAGCACTGATTTGCACATCTGATTGGCTAAGAAAAGGTAGTAAGCCTGTTTTAGTTGAAGAGGCAATTAAGGAGTTAGAGAACTTTGAGAAAGGTATTAAGCCTGGTTTTTTAATCACTTTCTTTCTGTTAGATTTGTTTATTTATCCACAATTACTAATACTTATTTTTTTATATACTGCAGAGCTACCAGTAGTTGGTCTTGGGCCAACTATAACACCTGCCTCAGCCATATTTTAATTCCTAACTGTTTTAGCTTGCACATTTTGCCTACCTATATTTGAGTAAATATGCTAACAATGCTGGTTGCCTATGATTCTGTTTGCTGCCTGTGCTTGTAAATATTTTATACTTGACCCGATTGCCTAAATGTGACCTCTACTAATGAGCATGAATTGAAATATTGCATATTGTTCACAGTGTTACTGTTGCATTCATTGTTTGTTTTTGAGGCTGTGATGATTGCTTCCACTCACCTTAAATTGAGTCACTTTAGTGAATGCTTTGCTTAAGTTTCCTTGGTAGCTTATTTTAATTATAATTGCCGGAAATGTGACTGCATTTTCTTTAGCATGACTCCATTTATAAATTTGAGCCTCCCTTAGTCCCACAAACATTTTGTTGCAACATGTTCTATTTTGAATAGTTAGCAATTGATCAAGCTTATCTTGCTGTTGTTGTGGACCAGGATTGGAGACTTACTGCCTGCAGTAGATAACTTTTTGCTGTTTGATGCTTTAATTCACATCTCTTTAGTTTTTTTTTCTTTGTTTATTACATGAGATGAGTTGATGATGAGGCTTCCACCTCTGTTACCTATATGATTCAAGTACTAGATAGTTTACAAAGTTTCTTTGGCGGCATTGATGTTGTTACCAAAAACTTTATTAGAACCATTATATTGTTGATTTAAAAAATATTCTTTGAAACTCATCTCATTTTTATTTGATTATAATATTTATGATTTCAGTGATATATATGTGTTATTATTTTAACACTGTTTATGTTCACTTTTTGCAGGAATGAAGGAATCCTAGTATTTTTTGGATGGACTCCTATTCATTTTGCCTTTTTTTTGACTGAAAATGCATAGCACACTACAAAATCTCATTTTATTAAAATGTATAGCGCATTCAGAATAGGAGTATAAACAAAGTGATTTTGTAATTATTTGATCAGATAGGTTAGGATTATTTGATCAGATTATGTAAATTTGTATTTATTTTATATTAGGCCTTAGAAAGCTGGGCTTGTAAAATATTTTAGGCATGTAAGCATGGGCCAAGGCCACTATATAATGAAAATTAAGTGTAGTTTTTTTTTTCTAGGCTTATTTTTAATGGACTGCATCAAACCGAGCCCATCCGAAAAAACCAAACCGAATTACCCGAGAATTTCGGTTATCCGATCCATCGGTTCAACTCCCCAATTTTTTTCAGTTCGGCTTGTCCATACCCATTTCCGAAACCGATCGGTATCGCAATTTTCAACCTGACCCGCCCGATGCTCAGTCCTAGCTAGTCTGCGATACATTCTCTCACACCATTGATCAATCTATTGAAGTCTAAAGGAAAGTTGGTTTTGGTTGGTGCTCTAGAGAAGCCACTTAAAGTAGTAGCCTTTTCCTTGCTAGCAGGTATGCATATACATCTCTTAAATGCACGCATTTGCTTGCTCGCTTGCTTATTTAGTCTTGAGATTAAGTTCGAGTTCCTCAAAACTTGACTCAGTTACACCCCTAGTACGACTTGTGAGCTAAAGTAAGTCATAGCTAAGTACATAATGTTGTTGTGTATTAACAGGAAGGAAGATGGTAGCTGGTAGTAGCATTGGAGGGATGAAGGAGACTCAAGAAATGATTGATTTTGCAGCTGAACACAATATAACAGCAGATATTGAACTTATTCCACTTGATTATGTGAACACTGCTATGGAGCGTATACTGAAAGCTGATGTCAGATATCGACTTGTTATTGACATTGGCAACACTTTGAAGTCTTCCCAATAAACTTGAGAACATTTCCAATATTGACTGATGGGCAATGTGATTTCGAACAAGCTATTGTTAAGCCAGAAAAATTTTGTATTTGAAAGAAAAATAAGGACCATAAATTTAACTACTTCTGTCATTTTCATGTATGTCGTGAAGCAACAAATAATAAGTTGGACTGAAATGAATACTTCTTCCATTTAAAATCTTATATATTTCAGCTTCTTTTTTGCCATAATCAATAGATAATTTGAAAACAAATAACAACCTATACAAATTATGTTATGGACTAAAAACGTAGATTCTTTTGGTAAAGTTTAGAGAGTAAAATTGCTAAGTTCCAATAAAATTAAAAAGAATTAATAAGAAGTACTTGCTTATTTCTTGAGTTTTCTAATGATATATTTCGATATAAAAGAGGAAAATAAATATATATTACATTAATTTATTAAAAACATCACAATCCAGTTGTTAGATTTAAATTAATTAAAAAATAAAAGTATTCTAAATAATATCACAATTATTTATTCTTGTTATCATCATTGATTGCAACTCGATATAATAGATGCAACAAAAATAAATAAAAATTTTCTAACACCATCCTAAATGACATATATAGTTCAGGCTAGCTCAATTTCAATTTGATACCATGACGTATAAAAATGCTATAGGTAAAATCCAAATTATATGCTTAATTATTATAATTAACAAATAATTAAGCAGAGATTAAGGTATTAGCAATATCAATGAGGAATCGATATTTAACCTCGGCAGCAGCAAGTCGTTCCATAGCTTTGTTGACATAGTCCATTGGGATGACCTCAATGTCTGCTGTTATGTTATGTTTGGCTGCAAAATCAATCATCTCCTGGGTCTCCTTCATCCCTCCTATCATGCTACCAGCCACTGTTTTCCTCCCTGTTTAAATATATATATATATATATATATACATATCAATTGCAATTCTATAATGTCACATATATATCTAAATTTGAGCTTTAATTTGCTCTATATCAATACCCAATTTCAAATATAATGTCACATTATTTATATATTAATAAATTACCTACGAGCAAAGGGACCACTGGCAGCTCCAATGGCTGATCAGGTACCCCCAAAAACACAAGTTTTCCATGAGATTTCAATAATCCAATCAAAGGCAGCACAGAGTGCACTGCTGAGACTGTGTCAATTATACCATCTAATGTTCTCATGGCTCCCTGAACACAGTCAATATAGAAAGGTTATGGCGTGATCATTTCAATTTAAATATCGTTTCGGATTTTTATAAAAAAAAAAAGTACCAAAATGAGTTTTAATCTCCAATTTTATACTTATATTAATCAATTTATATTTTCAACGGAGGTTAAAATTACTTATTCACTCATATAAAAACTAATTACCATTTAAATTAATCCTTGTCAATTTTATTTTCAATACTTAAAATTATACTCATAAATTCATGAAAATAAATTATATATCTTGAACTTTTTTAAATACACTATTAACAAGCTAATCAATAATTATGTAATTAAGTTAATCTGTGGTAGTTTTATTAGTATTTTCATTTTTAAGAATTGTGGAGGTTTTGAATTAAGCCAGTATTTTCATTTGTAAGAATTGTGGAGGTTTTGAATTAAGCCTCTACAGCCACCATCCACCAATATTGATGGAAATTATCGCTATTATGGTGAATGTTAAGGGAATAACTATTTTCTATTGTATAGTCCACAACCCATTGAACCTCTACTGTATCAAAAGAAAAGAAAATAATTGTATAATTGAAAGGTTTTAAGCTCGAGTCTTCATAGCCACCTTTTATATATTGGTGGAAGTTTATTATGTTTATGGTAAGTGATAATTGGTAAGGAAATGACTACTCATGTTATATATAGCCTTCTGCCCTTCAAGGCTCTATTGAAAGAAAATGTAATTAGCAAACAAAGGAAATTGAAATTTCTAATGTTATTACTAACCTCTATTTCGCTAGCAACATTGCTAAGCAAAAATGAATCAGCACCCAAATGATCAATAGCTTCTTTCTTTTTACCCGGAGATGTACTAATAACAGTAACTATAGCACCCATAGCTTTAGCAAATTTAACAGCAACATGACCAAGGCCACCAAGTCCAACAACACCCAGTTTCATTTCAGGTTTATCAAGGCCATAATATTTCAATGGACTATAAACAGTGATCCCAGCACATAGAAGGGGTGCACCGGCATCAAGAGGCAAGTTCTCTGGGAATCGGACCACGAAATGTTCGTCCACCACGATCATGTCGGAGTAGCCTCCATAAGTCATGGTGCCATCGGTATAATCCAGTGAATTGTAAGTATATATTAATTTTGTGCAGTAATTTTCAAGATCATTTTCGCAATTATTGCAAGTGCGACATGATCTCACCATACACCCTACTCCTACTTTGTCACCAATTTTGAATTTTCTGACTTTTGATCCCACCTCTGTTGCTACTCCAACAATTTCATGCCTGTACATATAAAATTAAGTACGTTTACATCACAAGCAGGCATTACTTCACACTTGTGTATGGATGCTTTTTTTTCTATACAACTTATATTAATAGTTCATTAAACTCTAACTAATCCAATTTGATTTAAAATGAGAATGTTTTCCTGCCAGCCATTGTTGGTCACATTTTCTTTAATTTGACTCTGGATATAAATAATTAATTAAGTTTGAATATAAATAAAGGAACCAATAATAGTGTGTTATGAAGTCGTGTATAGGTATGAAAGCAAAGATATTGACCCAAGCTGGACCTTTCATGACGAGCCCAACACAAAAAACAACAAGTAGGATATTTTCTTTCTTTGGAATGTAAATTATCAACACGCAATATTTTTTTTGTTACATCGGAAAATTATCAACAACAGCACGCAACATTTGAGAACCACAAAAACTATTGAGTCCCAATTATTTCTTTTTTTTAAAAAAAAAAAAAAAAAAACATTAGTCTCAACTATTTCAATGAGCTAAAAAGTAGATATCCAATGAACAAACATATATATATATATGATATTTTTTATTTTAAAATTTTATGACATTTTAATTTCATATTATTTCAAATAAATCACATATCATCCCCTTATAATAAAGGGAAAAGGTCCAATTTAACCCCTAATATATGGTGCAAGATTTAGTTAAGTCCCTAATATATTTTTTGGCTTAAAAACACACCTAACATTAGTCAATCTGGTTATTTAACCACTTCTAAAAAGTTTGACATCTAAGAAAATAATAAACTAGTTCCTGAAATTATTTTTCTATCAAAATATTTCAAATTTTAAATTTTAACAGATAAAATTGTCCTTAATTTTTTATTAATAGTATAATTTTTAAGAAAAATATTCTACTTAATTATCAATTTTTCTAAATTAAATTATATGTGTAATCTAAAAGAATTAAATTTAAATATAAAAATTTAAATTGAAGTGATATATATGTATGTGTATTTGAATGCTTCATTTTAAATTAGTTAAATAAAAAATAAGTATATAAATAATAAAACTTATTTGCTAATTATATACTTTGAATAAAATGCTTAATATTGAAATTTATAAGTATTAGTTCGGTTAAAATAAATAAATTTATATTTTTACGTATTATTTTTTTAATATATAAAAATATTAAACATTTAGAGAACAAATACTCCTATTTGTTCATCCTATCTATCATATTTGTCAATGTTATATTTTTAATTTTTAATTTTTATTCTTATTTAACTAATTTAAAATGAAGTATTAAATATGTATATTAAAAAATAAAAATTAGTGTCACTTTTATTTACATTTTTATTTTTTAATTTAATTATTTTAGATTATGCTAATAGTTTAGTTTAGAGAGATTGATAATTAAATAAAATAATTTTATTAAAATTATACTATTATAAAAAATAAAAATAATTTTTTCTATTAAAATTTAAAATTTGAAATATTTTGATAGAAAACAATTTCAAGGACTAGTTTATAATTTTTTTAGTTGTCAAACTTTTTAGAAGGGGCTAAATGATTGGATGAAATAATGTTAGGTGCATTTTTTAGCCAAAAAAAAGTAATTCAGAATTTTAATTGAGCCTCATACCATACATGTGGGCTAAATTGGACTCTTGCCCTGTAATAAAAATTGTTTCAATTCATTTACATATATCAAGTAGATGATATATATGACTTAAATTGATGAATATACAAATTATAATTTTTATTTTCAATATTGAATTCAGTGCACAAGCATTTTTTAACACAGTTTTTTCCTCTTTTCTTAGGTGCTTTTAAGTAGAATGCCGAAAAAATACATACTTTAATTATAGTTTACATTGCCAATTGCATTTTTACATAATTATTATATCTAAAAATATTATATATAATACAATGCCTTAACACTTTAAAAAATATATTAATTCATTCAACTATACAATATATATGATTAGTACAATATTCTCCATTTGATTAGTGGATTAGTAAATATATAATTTCTATCCAAAGCCAAAGTGGAGCACAAGCATCATAGTCTAAATTTTATTTATTTTTCCTTGTGAAAACCGAACAACATAAATTTATCCACTATAGAAAATAATTAAGAAGAATAACTCTTTTTAAGAGGTTGAAAAATAATTAAATTAAACCATCGCATTTCCATATATAATCATACTATATAGTATGTTAGTTTTATAATCTTTATTGGAGAGACACAAAGAGATTGAGTACTAACCCAGGTAAGAGGGGGTAAGTAGAGAATCCCCATTCATTCTTGATAATGTGAAGGTCACTATGGCAGATCCCACAATACAGAACTTTAATCTTCACATCTTTCTCTCCAGTTGCTCTATAAGTATCAAATAAATAAATATTTTATTATCATATTTTTCTCTTTTCTTTAAAAAAATTATTTTCTTTTATTTCTTTTTTAGAAAATGAAAGAAAGAACAAGAAACTAATAATAATAATTTAAAAAACAAAGAAAAAGAAAACCTCCTTGAAAATTTGAAAGGAGATAGAACTCCAGATGAGTCCCTAGCTGCCCAACCAAAGGCTTCTTGGGTGTTTTTTTTCTCTGAAGACATATCAAATTATAGGCTTCCCTTTAATTTAAGGAGAATAAGAAACAAGATGATTAAGAAAAGGAGAAAAAAAAGAACAAAAATAAGTATTTTGAAGTGAGAAAATACGTAGAGATAGTTCTAAGGAAATGGTTCTGAAGAACTTCAAAACTCACAAAAGATAGGAAGATGCGAATTAAACTAGCTGTGGTCCAACATGTGTATATGTGTGTGTGGCCAAATTACACCAGCTACTATTTGATGGTTATAAATGTTTTTATCCTTCATTAGGTGTAGAGCAGAGAATGGACATTAATCTAACTATATATCTAAAAATTAGAACTACCCATTTAATTGGTTGGATTTTCGTAAGAATTTTTTATATCCAAATTTCTGGTTAATGTGAGATTTCTTTTTGTTGAAGGAATATATTATATTGGTTCTTTTTTTGAAATAAAAAAATATGCAGTTTATTCATTATTATTCTCAAAATATATATTTTTTACTTGGCTTATATTACATATTTAATAGTAAAACATAATGTATTTAAAAAATTAAAATATTTAATAATTTGGAACAAAATTGCAAATCGTCAAGTCTTTTTATACAAAGTATTAATATTGTCACTTACAATACTATATTATTACCTCTACACGTAATTTTAACTAAAGTTAATTGTGGAGTATAATTACCACATATTTATCAAATTATTATATTTATGTTAAAATTTAAAAAATAAACTAAAATTACAATAAGTTGAAAATTTTTAGTTTTTTTAGACCTTAAGCCATAATAACTTATAAAATTAGAGAAATACTGTATATTCCACTATAAAAATTAGAAAAATCAACCTCATAACTTACATAGTAAATGTGACTAATTAAAAAGTCAAATTAAAGCTTGATCTAGTCTAAAATTTTACAGAAATTCATCAACCCATAAACATTAATGTTACAATCCACTAACATATTACTCCATTAGACAAATTAAACAAACCAAAATCATAAATAAAATATCAAAATAATCTAGATATATAAATCTAGCACCAAAAATTAATATTTTAAAAATTAACAAGACTAAGTTATAAAAATATTAATTAGTGGAAATTTTAAAAAATGGCCTGTTTGACCAAGCCTGTTTCTTTTTTGGGCCAGCCCATTTTATTTTTTCAGAACTGATTTTTGCATTTTCAATTTTGGCCCAGCTTGTTTTTATTTTTCATTTCTCATCTTCTTTATACAATAGCGGTTTTCAATCAGTTTTTTTACTTCATTTAACGAGCTTTTGTATGTGCGTTCTCGTCGTTTGGTTTTCTTCATCTTTTCATCAGTTTTGTCTGCTCTTTGTTCTCTTTCTTTATCTTTTCAATTTCTTCTTGTTTTTATTTTTTTAATCAGTGTTTTCTTATTGATTTGACTTTTAAGTTAGTTGTTATAGCGAAAGATAGTAGTGAAATAGTTTCTAAGAGAATTTCTAGTCGTATAATCGGTGGTGTTGCATAATCTTCTCCTTCGTATGGAAAGAAGAAGCATATGAATTCTTCGTCATTTAAAATGATCATTCTTTTTAAAAAGAGGAACAACGACGGTGAATCTAAGAAGAATTATAGTGTTGCTAAGAAGAAAAAGATGTTGTCCTTTACTGAAAGCTTTGCTAAAAAATCTGAAACTTGCTATAAAGAATGTTTGCTTCTTTTTTTTTTCTTTTCTGAATCTGTTATTTTCTTATTAAGTTGTTATTTTTTTTTTATTTTTTTTGTTGTTGCTGCATATGTTGTTTTAAGTTTGTTTCTTTTTGTTGCTTTTTTTTTTAGAGTTTTTTTTTTTATTTTTTTATTGTTGTTGTATATGTTGTCTTAGGTTTTTTTTTGTTGTTGCATTTTTTTATTTTTATTTTTAGGGTCTTTTTGTTGCTTTCTGTTGCTTGTTGTTTTTGTTATATATGTTGTTTTAGGTTTGTTTCTTTTTGTTGCTTATTTTGACTTTTAGGATTTTTTTTTTTGTTGCTTTTTGTTACTTGTT
>CATIWO010237575.1:0-17878 GCA_949673435.1 Macaranga tanarius | reverse complement strand
CATCCCCTAACATAGATAAGGCTTTATCTTGAGTCTTTGGCCTATCCAATCTTCAAGGATTGATCCAATCTTCATTCCAAAGCATCCTACAAAACAAAAACTCAATAGAAATTATCTAAAAACAAATAAATCCTAATAATTAAGACAAAACAATAAAAGTAACTAAATTCACTAAAAACTAACTAACTTATGTAATAACTAAACCTAATATGCAATAAAATAGAGTGCTTAAAATATGTGTTTTTCCTTTCTCCCTTTTATGCAGTGCACGACCAAGCCCGATTTTGGCTTGGCCGTGCCACCTGTAGATGGCTCATAATCTTCTTTATTTATCTTCAAAAACGGCCACATGCATCCCCTAACATAGATAAGGCTTTATCTTGAGTTTTTGGCCTATCCAATCTTCAAGGATTGATCCTATCCTCATCCAAAAGCATCCTACAAAACAAAAAAAAAACACAAAAGAAATTATCTAAAAACAAATAAATCTTAATAATTAAGACAAAACAATAAAAGTAACTAAATTCACTAAAAACTAACTAACTTATGTAATAACTAAGCCTAATATGCAATAAAATAGAGTACTTAAAACATGTGTTTTTCACACTCATCATAAGTCAAATAACTAAGGCTTATTAAGTTCTTTAGCAATTTATTACTCCCTGAAGGATTCGTCTACTTTCGTGATCGAGGTTCCTAAGTTTTACAAGTCTATGAGCTGATAAATCATGCAACTTTCATTGTCTCTAATCTACCAAAAAATATGCATTCAATCAAGCTTAAAATCAAACACAAGAAAATAAGCACAACTTGTAAAATTGACTAAAAGTTAATTCATTGAAAGGAAATTAAGATCTCAAAAAGTAATAGACTAGCTACACAAATCCAAACCCTAAGAGAAATTAGCCACACATAGTTGTGGCGATGAACAAAAATATAAAATTAAATCTTCCTTCTTTAATCTTCAATCTTCAATCTTCATTTAAGATCCAAATTATGTCTCTAAGAAATTGAGTAGAAGTGAAAAGAGTGAAAATTAGAAGAATTCTGATGCCCCAAAAATCATCCTCTCCCCTCCTTATATAAGCCAAGTCTTATAGAAAACCTATTAGCACTTGGTTTCTTGAAAAGGAAGCTTTTTCGGCTCGGCATGGCTTCCTACATGTCGTGTCGCAAGCTATATCGCGTCTTTTAGTTTACGGCATGGCTTCCTTCTGGCCGTATCACAAACTGTGTCGTAACTCATTAATGTCCAGATGAGCACATGGCTTCTAGCATGCCACGATACAAGCTGTGTCGAGCTGCTTTGTGTCCAGAAGAGTGCACAGCTTCCAACATGCCACGATACATCCCACGTCGCGCCATTCCTTAGCCTACTTAGAATTTTCTTCCAAACTTTACCTACAAAAAAAAGTGGAAATAATTACTAAAAACTCTTAAACTAATAAAAATTACTAAAAGGATAATAAAATCATAAATAAAACATTAAATGAAAATAAATCCTAATTAAACCTAATTTCTACCCAAACATGACTAATTAATTATTCAAAATTCATTAAAATTTAACTCAAAAATATATAATAAATTGCACTCAACAACAATGCCTCAGTGCACTAAGAAGGCACATCTGTGACTAGTACCAGTGAAAAATGAACTTAAATGTAAAATTTTACAACCTAACTTCAACCAGCAGCATGTTAACATGCATATAAACACTAAAGTCACTTAGATTGACCCAAAATAGGTTAAATGGAACATATTTTATCAAAGATACATATGATTGAGTCACAAATAGATGTAACTATGTAAGTGAGATATGAAGTGAAATCAAATCATAGATATATCGAGTAACGAGAATAAATTCTCAAGTCTCGGACATAGAGACTAAATTTATATTAAATAATAATAAATTAAACTGAAAAAGTATCGAAATAAGGAAATGAGACATATACCAAATTAATTGGTGTGTTTCAAACGTGAATGGGACTGAATACTATAAGATTGAAATTGTGACATTTTAAATGTTAAGTGAATGTATATATGTATATATATATACTCAAACTTTATCCCTTTTTATAATTATTTTATAATTTAAGAATTAGAGAGGTTTAAGCGAGAATGCTACAACATCCAAATTTTAAAGTGAATATGGAAAGTCTTCAAGTCTCTGATATAGAGACTAAAGTTATAATATGCCCCAATGAAATCTAACATGAGAATGATATTAGAAATTATGATAATAATGAATAAACAGGGAAGACATAGGAGATTTACAAGAGAATGACAATTGAATAACATTATTCGAAATGGATATGAAAGAAAGACATGAGAAAATATAAATGACACACGAACACATGAGCACTCTTAAAGAATGATATAATACTAAGCTCATAGGGTACTAAGAGTTAGTAATACCATGTTTGTGACATGGCAAGGGTTAGTAGATGTATATAGCCATTGCCAGTGGGCCGGATACACATTTTACTCCATAGATGTAAAATGAATAAATGGGTAAGTGCGTAGAGATGTTGCCTGGGGCTGGCTACATATTTTACCTTATAGATTTATGGTTAAGTTAGCATGTATAGCTGATGCTAAGGGCCGGATGTACATGCTACTTTATAAAAGTAATTGGTAAATGTGTATAGCCGATGCTTGTGACCGGATGGACATATTACCATATAGATGTTAGTTGGTAAATATGTATAGCCGATGCCTAGGGCCGGATGCACATGTTACCATATAAATGTGAGTTGGTAAATATGTATAGCAGATGCTAGGAGTCGGATACACATGTTACCTTACAGGTTTAATTTGGTAAGTGTGTATAGTTATTGCCAGGGGCTGGGTACATATTTTACCTTGTAGATGTAAGACTATATCCGAGGTATATATATAATTGTTGAGTAGGGCCAGATACATATATTAATTTAGATTGGCATTCGAGTTATTAGTTGCTTAAGTGTTGATCACACTTAAGCAGCATTGTAGTTGTTATAGGTAAACAGTTTATTTGCTTAGTGTTCAATATTGAGTTTGGCATAGATACCTCAAAAGGTATATTGGCTATATTGAAAGTATGACCACTATTAATAGAAAGGATTATGCAAGCACAAAAGGCAGATGATGAAGTAGAAAAGTGTGGGGAAAAGAATATATGTTCCAAATGAGAGTAAATTGAGAAGAGAAATTTTAGAAGAAGCACATTGTTTTGCCTATGCAATGTATCCATGTAACACAAAGATGTATATAATTTTAAGAGAGCATTATTGGTGGAAAGGAATGAAGAAAGACATAGCAGATTACGTTTCCAAATGCTTAACTTGTCAGCAATTTAAGGTTATGCATAGACATCTAGTTGGGTTATTACAATCTTTACCAATACTAGAATGGAAATGGGAACATATAACTATGAATTTTATGGTTAGGTTATCAACAACTCAAAAAGGAAATGATGCGGTATGGGTGATTATGGATAAGTTAACTAAATCAGCACATTTCTTGCTAATCAAGATTTGTTATAGTTTAAGAAAGTTAGCAGAGTTATATATTAAGAAAGTGATAAGGTTGTATGGAACGTTGGTGTCGATTATATCGGATTGTGATTTGAGGTTTACCTCATAATTTTGGCTAAGCTTATAGGAAGCTTTACGAACTAAATTGATATTTAGTACTGCTTTTCACCCTAAAGTGATGGATAATCTAAGAGGATAATACAAGGATATGTTGAGGGCCAGTGCCTTAGATTTTAGTGGAAATTGGGATAAACAAGTACCTTTAATAGAATTTGCCTATAATAATTGTTACCAAAGTAGTTTGGATATGGCACCGTTTGAGACTCTATATAGTAGGAAGTGTCGAACTCCTATTTGTTAGGAAAAAGTTGGAGAAAGAAAATTATTAGGACATAAATTGGTTCAGTTAACTACAGATAATATCCGAATAATTAGGGTAAATCTTAAAGCAGCTCAGCATAGACAGTGCAGTTACACTAATCTTAAGTGAGCTGATATTGAGTTTAATATAGGTGATAAAGTGTTTTAAAGATATCTCCATTGAAAGGCGCAATAAGGTTTGGCAAATGAGGAAAATTAAGCCCAAGATACATCAGACCATACGAAGTGGTTGAGCATATTGGACTAGTAGCCTATTAATTAGCCATACCACCTAAATTAGTGGGAGTGCATGATATATTTCATGTGTCAAATTTAAGAAGATATCGAAGTGATCCCACCCATATTTTGTAAGAACAGCCAGTGGAATTAAAAGAAAATTTGAGTTATAAAAAAGTGCCAGTGGCAATTTTAGCTAGGGATCAAAAAGTGTTAAAAAATAAGGTTATTCCATTAGTCAAAGTACTATGGAAAAAATATTCCTAAGAGGAAGCTACTTGTGAGAGAGAAGAGGATATTACACAGTAATACCTAAATCTTTTGGAAATTGAATAAAAAAATCATCGTACAAATTTCAAGGATGAAATTTCTTTTTAGAGGGGAAGAATTATAATATATATGTCCTCAAGACTGGGTTAATACAATTTAGTAAAATTTAAGATTTAATTACATATAATTAAGTATTAATTTTTGGGTGAATTGGATTTGAAAGGACTAATTAGAATAAAATCAAGTATAGGAAATTTGGATGTAATTGAAAGTAATCAATGACTAAATTGAAAGAAACGTATTAGAGGAAGACTTATGATGTTGTGAGTAAACATTTAAAAGATGAAAAAAAAGAAGAGCTTATGCTTTAAAAATACAGAAGGGAGAAGAATAGGGGGAGGAGGAACTATTTTTAAAGAAGAAAAAGAAGAAGAAGCATACACTGTAGCTAGGATTTTCCAATTTTCAAAGTTAGAGAAATCAAGTACTAAATCTAGTGAGCAGTCTTTTCTTTTTGTTCTTTGTTTTAACTTACATTTTTGGAGTTTTGATGTTTGAGAAATGTTATTTTGGTTGAAAATTTAAAGTGTGTAATATACTCCAAATGTATATTATTAATGTGCTAAAATGGTTGAAACATGCATTGTAGTATGTTATGGAACAATTGGTAGTGAAAATTTAGACTTTTAGGATGAAATTCTGTAAATTTTTTAGTGCAGAATGCATATGTGATGCGTTCAGGTGATGTCTGAATGATCAAGCGATGCCTCAATGGCAATTGGGTGACACCTCAATGTGTTGAGAAGGTGCCTCGGTACTAAAGTGATGCCTTAGTACTGAAGGAGCACCTCAGTACAGAGACGGTGACTCAGTGGTACTAAGGCGGTACCTCTCTAACTAGATTTTGCACTTTAAATGGAATTAAAAGTAAACTCAACCTGAAACGTGTATAAAAACCCATAAACATTAGAGTTAATATGATTTAATCAAAATGGGTTAAATAGAACCTAATTATCAATATGACGTGGAATCGAATTACAGACATATAGAGTACCGTGGATAAATTCTCAAATCTCAGACATAAAGACTAAAACCATAGTTTAAGTTATGCTAAATTGAGTAAATATGGAATTAAACATATGAAAGTAAACCAAAGTGAATAATATATTCCAAATGATAATAGAATTGAGTAGTTGTAAACTAATAAAGTAATATGGAAATAAAGACGTATACATCTTATACATATATGTATATATATATGTTTGAGTACTATTTAGAGTGAGTTAGCCAACCGAATGATAACTGTCTGTGGGACAACATATGGATTCATAAATATCTTTGGGGCGAATCTATGTAGTTGATAAGTATGCATACAAAATTATTAAAAATTGACATGTTGAGATACAGTCAGTCTGAACTGTGATATTGAATTGAGTAATGATAATGAGAATTGTGATATTTGGATCACGGTGTTGTGTAAGAGTGATATTATGAGATTAAATATTATACAATAAATAGTTACAAACCTGAACTGAGCTTGTAAGCTCCGTAAAGTGTAATCTACAACATGAAAAATGTGATGAATAAATTATAAGAATGAGAATTTAGAAAGACAAATTTTGTGAACATATAACGAACATTTATATGAAAAGAATATCAATCTTGAACTAAAATCTATTATTATTATGTTGATAAAAATATAAGAATGGAAATGAAAATAAATACAGTCATTCTTGGAACTTATTAATAATGTGAATATTCAAATTTTATATAGTTTCCAATAATTATTATTATTTTTTTTATTTGATTATTGTTTATGAGATTCTTGATGCTCCGATAATATTGTTAGTTCTTTTCCAATCACTGGATAATTTTTCTATGAAATTACTCATACTCTTTTATTTGTAAAACTATTTCCAGTTTAGGAATTTGAATAGTGTAGCTAGATATAAAAAATATAGTTATATAGTGGACCACTATGATATATGAGGTTACCAAGGCAGAGACTCTGGTGAAGTACACTGTTTGTCATGATATAGATGCTGATTTGACTTTTTTGGTTACTGTTGAGCCTATATTAGCATCAGTCCATCTGTCCACTATTAGGGATGAGCACCTCGACAGTACCTATACCACCTTCAGGCTTTTATATGAGACCAGTACCGATGTCCAAGTCACACTGACTTAGGTGTGATGTAGAGAGAGCCTACATCATCTTTTTGGTCTTTTTAGCTTGTTGCCAGACTACACCCTTAGAGCTTCACTGGATACTTTTTGATACTAGGTTGGGTGACCTATGATTATGATGGTCTGAGCAGGGTTGGTGTGGTTTCTTTTTCATGCACCTCCTATTGGTTGGTTCAGAAACCAACCACTTGAGAGAGAAATGTCAGGGCATATATGATTATGTATTTTGAAACTTATTTTTATGGTATCTGGTACTCTCATTTGTATATGTATATTTGAGGACAAAAATATTGGTGATAGGTCACCAATGGATGGATATTTATGAATATATATATCTATGTTATGTTACATTCATTTTTAAGTATACCTTCTTGCCATTAAATTATATGTATGGAGATATCGAGGTTTCTGCTTAAATAATTATTCCAAGTTTAGTGCTATGTAATGTATAAAATGTTATTGAATAATAAATATATTGTTAAGAGATTCTTTATGAGGGTCTTAAGTAATATCTCTTATATTGTTGCCAACATTAATTGAGTCTTTTAGTGAAGGAAATGATAGGAAAAGGTGTTACAAATACCTTCATCAAGAACTATGTGAACGTTCATAGTTTACAATTATGGTGATGATGATAATGTTTTAATAATTTACTTTGAATGTTTTGTTCATGCAGAAGTTTATCTTGCAACCATCTTGTGACACCCCTCCCTACCGACGTCCTGCTGGACAGCACCAACACTCTGGCTACTCCACTAAGACATCGACATGGAGAGGCGTCACTTTTATGCTACCATCCATCCAACAATCACTATCCACAAATTTCTACTATATTTTATCATATGTATTTAAAATTATTAATAACATCATAAAAATAAGAGCAAGAATGATGGCAAGCTATAATATACACTGATTTAATATACAATAAGATAGTGTACTATAAAGGGCTGTTAGGGAATGGGTTATCCTAAATATATGCAAATGTACATCAAAAGAAAGGACAAACCCATCTGCCCTAAACATACAAGGTCAACTAGACCTAGAGAGTACTGCCATAACTAAAACAAAAGGGTGAAGTTACTCTCTATCACATGCCCTATCTTATAACAAAAAGAAAGTGATCTGGATGGAAACTAGCTCTAAGACAAAGAAACTCGAACCCCAGTAGTAGTGACGTGTGTCACTGTAATCACTGTCAAACATCCACCGAAAAAGTCCAATATATTTGTATGTGTATGATAATCGACTGCTATCAGCTTTAAAATAACTTTAAAAGACAGAACTGCAACAACGTCATGACGAACATAAAAGTGTACCTCCGTCTCTGACCCATCTACTTCATATGCCATAGCAATCCACATGATAGCCATACTATGTACAATATTAACAAAGTCTGTCCTATGCTGAAAAGAGAATAAAAATATAGTGGCAAGTATTTTCTCAAGAAAATACCCAGTGAATGGACAGACTATAACGTCGTCCTAAGAATTAACACAATCAACTTTCTTTTAAAATATTATTTTAATCATATACATAGCACAGTACAACACAGCACAATTTGCCAAATATAAATATGCATAGATCAGGTTGTCATCGATGTAGTGGGTACCAGTCAACACATCGAAGGTCCAATCTAGGTATGCATACCAATCTATAACCACTCGGATTAGCCCCAAAGGCATACAAGAATCTTGAACGTTGTCCCAAAGATAGTTATCATAATTTCATAACTCAATCATTGTACACTAGGTATAAGAATATCAATCATGCGTGAGTTGTTGTGCCTCGGACATAATCTTACATCTCATAGAACTCTGTCGTACCCTAGGCACGATCTTACTACAACCAAAACCACCTTTCCCTGCTATGTACATGTCTTCAAAAATCATCACATTTCGATAATCAATTATGTTTTCAATCAAATCAAAACTCTATATTATCCCGGGTATCATATACAACGTAAATCAAGGTTAAAAACTGATCAAAAGCAACTTCGATAACATTTTTAATCACTAAGGCATCGGCTTAGTGCAGAGGCGCCGCCTTTGTACCACTAAGGCACCGCCGGAATGACACCATTATACTAAGGCTCCGCCTTAAGGCTTGCTGACGCGTTGCCTTATCTCCCACTAAGGTGTCGCCTGAGGGTTTCAGATGGGTTGAGGTGTTGCCTTTGATCAAGTGCCACCTAATCGCTCTATAACATTTGAAAATTTGAAAATTAACCAAGATACTTAAAATTCAATCCACAAACAATAAAAAATCATCCAAAAATAAGTATATTAATCAAAGAGTTGAAGAAAGGAAGTCCACTCATTGAAATGTAGGTTCCTCCCTTACTTATTCTTCCTTTGGCAGTAGCACGTCCCCTTTTTTTTTTTCTTTCTTTCTTCCTTTGTATCTTCTTCTTTATCACTGTTAATGCGGTTTATGCCAAATTATAGTTTAGTCCCCTAACTTAATTTCTTTCAATTAAGTCCTTTCTCTAAACTTATTTTTCTTACGATTTAGTCCTAACCCAAAATAACTTAAATTATTCAGATACAGACATGACTCATCTTATAGCAACAAAACCCATCCTTATCACTGTCTTTGTCTTGAAAGGTCCTCGCTTGAATGATATATTTGTGCCCTTAAACCACCATTACCTCAACCTTTCAAAAGAAAATCCAACCGCAATAGAGATCGAGAATATGATTACCATCATAAATGTGACAGAGACAAGACTAAGACCAAGACAGAGGTTTTGAATGTGAACGCCATCATAATCCTCACCATCACCATCACCGTTTGAAATCCTCTACAAAAGTGGCTTCCCCAGGTGGCTTCCCCAATTGGGCACTGCACACCCTTAAGATAGGCTCCCTCTCATTTTGGAAAGTAGGTTGAGGCTGTTGTACAATCGGATAGGTATGGGCACTGCATAGCCTCAAGATAGGCCCAGACTAGGGATCCACCCCCTCTCATCTAACATATATGGAGCCAGTGCAATGAGGGCATTTTGAAAAGTAGTTGAGGGGTTTTAGACTTATAAATATGTTGATGGGTTTTAAACTTATAGTTAGGACTTATAAATATCTTGATGGGTCTTAGACTTATAGTTGAGGGCGTTGCACAATCGGATGGGCATGGGCACTGCACACCCTCAAGATAGGCCCAGATTAGGGACCCACCCCCCTCTCCTCTGACACGTATGGAGCTAGTGCAACGAGGGTATTTTGAAAAGTAGTTAAGGGGTCTTAGACTTCTAAATATGAACACTGCACACCCTAAGATAACCCCATGACAATATGCTATCAATTACATTATAGTTTTTTTTTTCTTTTATGTGTTTAATTTAATTATGCATTTCTCACTATATTTGTTCATTAATATAGGGCTCAACCAAATTTATGAATTAAAGTTGACGCATTCATATGCTCTTGCAATAATACAACACATTTCTGAAGCAATATCAAGCATGGATGAGAATGGATGTGAACAAAGAGGAGTACATGAAGCCATTACTAATTGAATTTGTAAAAGATAATTTACTTTATTACATCTTGAATCTATGTTAGCACCTCCAAATAGACTTGCAAGCATTTCAGGTGCTGCTTTATAGATGCAAAGAGAATTACAATGGTATAAGTTGATTTTTCTCAACTTTTATAATAGTTGACACAGATAGTATTTATTTATTTATCATATAATTAATTATACCAACTCGATTGAAAATGAAAGTTAACATGTAGAAGTTATTCGAGTTGTATCATTGTCTTCACCATTATTTCTTGTTTTGGAGATTTCACATATTGATCTTGTTGCAGCAATTTAGTGCTTTTTTCTTTTTTCTCAGTCCATTATCAATTTAATGTTTTATTAAATTTGTTAGACACTTGTTATTATTTTAAAACTAAATGATTTAAATGCAGGAAGTGGAAAGTATTGTGACTCATGGATTTAAACAATCTGTCAACAGAGATAATTTAGACTTGGGCCACTATTTACAAAAGATCACAAACAATTAATGATAGAAGGAGAAAAATGGATGAAATAGGTAGCAGATCTTGTACTGTTGTTGGTGCTCTCATAATCTCAATTATGTTTACTGCCGCATTTACTGTTCCCGGTGGTAATGTTCAAGAAAGTGGGTTTCCAATATTTTTGAACAAGAAGTTATTTAAGGTGTTCATAGTATTTGATACAATATCTTTGTTTGCATCATCAACTTTAGTAGTGACATTTTTAGGAGTCCTCACCTCACGTTTTGCAGAAGATGATTTTCTTAAATCATTGCCTAAAATGGCGATCATCGGACTCTCCACTCTTTTTATTTCTATTGCAGCCATGATGATGTCCTTTTGTGCAACCCTTATAATAATGTTAGATGGAAATCTTAACATTATAGTTCCAAGTTCCAACTATTTTGTTGGCCAGTATTCCAGTCACCCTTTTCTTGATGTTGTAGTTTCCTCTTGTTGTCGAGATTTTTTATGTCCACATATGGACCTGGCATCTTTGGTAATAAATTCTTATTAAATAAAGGTCTAGGGGCCATTTTTTTTGAAGGGCGTTATAACTTATAAGGTATAAAGTTTAATTTCTGCTATCACTAATTTATAAAATTATTTTTACTTGATTTAAAAGGTAGAACTTTTTTATATCATCTAATTATTAAAAAAAAAAAAATTAAAAGAGCAACGTTGGCATTCTTTATTGATGGTTTTTTCCATCTCTATTTACTCTATTCATCATGTATATTTTTTATGAATACTTTTGTAATTATCAACTTGCATCTTTATATTTACATATAAAGGATAAATTGCTTTTTTGTCATCTAACGTTGGTCTTTGTTTAAATTTGATCCCATGATTTTATTTGATCAGGTTAGCTTTTGGGTTATAATTATTGGAATTAAGATTAGAATTTTATTTTAAAAATCAAAGTATAGTGTGAGATTATATTTAGAAATCAGAAATTAAATATTAAGCGATCACAATTAGCTAACTATGCAATTTACCCTATAGGAAAAAATAGCTATGACAAGGAAAGATAAAGAGAAGTGCTTTAAGATTATTTTTAAACCTTCTTTCAATTTCTCTTATCAAACTCCATAAAATTTAGTTCCTTTAAACTTGCCAACGTGTTCGTAAATAGACTTATAAACTAACTTGCGAATAAACTCATAAAACCAGCTCACAGTCGAGGTCATATATTAATTCGTTAATAAGCTTATATAATTTTAAGTAAATATAATTTAAATTATTAGTATAAATAATAATATTAAATAAATATAATTTTTATTTATTAAACAAAATATTATATAACACTAAGTAAATATAATACTAATGTTAAATAATACTAAGCAATAAAAAGAGTATATACCATAAAATTGTATATGTTATTATCAACATTAAGTATTAGTATATATGTATTGTTGAAGATGCAGGTTAAAGTGTTTCGAAGGTTTTAGATATTGTTGTTATGAAAATAATATGTAAGTAAATATATTAATATAGACAATTTTTCTTGATAAAATAATGTGAGAGTTTGAAAATGGCACCCAACCGATTGAAATGAGAACAAAATTAAAGTTGTGATGAATTTGGCAGAGAAGTCCCACTGAAGCATATTTCTTATTGTGAATTCCATGTGAATAAAAGACTGAATTATTGTTGTACAGAAGAATCTCTATAATTGCATTCGAAGTAAACAAGAGTCTTCGCGAAGACTTTTGCAAAATTTGCAAATTTATATCTAATCGACTAAAAAATATATTTTAAACATTCTTCTAATGCTATTATTGGTCTTCCTTAATCAAGATTTTATTAATAATTTATTTTTCCTTGTTTAGAAAATTTAATCAGTCTTTTATATATAAAAAAGACACATGTAGGAGATAATAAATAATAAAAACAATAATTAGATAAAGAGAAAGACAAAATAATGAAAGTAACAAGAAAAAGATGAACCATAATCATATAATGGACAAAAAAGCATAAAGATAGAAAATAAATTTATATCCTTAAATTATTAATAAAATTAAAAATTAGAAAATAAATATATAAATATTTGTAGAATAATATAAGTTCACTATATATATATATATATATATGAATGGTTTTTTTTTTTCAACTGCCATTTTAAATATAGAACTCGCGCTTCTTGATTTGACACTTATGGTGTGTTTGGTTCAAATGAATTCCATAAAATTTTGTGAAATTTATTTGCAAATTCAAATTTGTGTGTTTGATTCAAATCAATATTTAATAAAATTCATTTCCAATTCTAATTTTTTAATTCTATGGAATTAGATATTATTAGTTCAAATCCTTAAAAATTTGTGAAGATTTACAAATGAATTTCACAATTTTAAAACTATGTTTTTATAAAGTCAAAAATACCCTTATTTATTATTTTTATTTTCAAATTCTATATTTGTTTTTTCCCACATTCTTTTTTTTTACTACATTATTTTTTTAACTAACTAATATTTTTATTTTTTTCTTTTTTTTTCTTTTTTTTTTCTTTTTTTTTATTTTCTCTTATTTTTTTCCTATGCATTTTTTTTTATTTTCTTCTAATTTTTCTCTTCCCGTTGTTTTTTTTATTTCCTCTTTTTTTTTTTCTTCTTATTTTTTTCTTATCTCTAATATATATATATTTTATGTTCTCCTTTTTTTTACCCAAAATAAAAATACTTAATTTGTCCCATTTTTCTCATCTCATTATTTTTTTCTTGTTTTTTATTCATTTTTCTCATCCTTCAGGTAAGGTCTGAATAATAAAAAAATCATGACAACTATTAAACAAATATAGTAAAAAACTGAACACATGAGTTGTGTATTTTTCAAATCCACATCATTTCTCTTCGGAAATAATTGCAGACAACAAATCATGTTATATCTACAAGTAAATAACCATTTCACAAAGAATTAAAATAAAGGAACATATTACACATGATCTATAAAAATTAATAAAAATTGACACTGCAACTGCTAATACCACAAAAGTAACAATCTCTACTGACCTGCCACACCAATCATATCTTATAAAACCAGTTCCAATTTAACAAATTATTCTTGACTTATAAATGGATCATACGGAATCCAAAAAATACCCAATACAATACCCCATTAAACAAACAAATTTCTCCTCTTTTTACTCAACATTCAACAATATACTTTCTTGACAACACTTTATCATTAGGACCAGAGCCACCCTAAAAGATCTTCGTAGAAACTACAATATCATAGTGTTTCCAACCCAAGCCAAGGCCATGTAAGGCCAAGTACAGATGTTGACGCTCGTTTTGCCAAGCTATATCCTGAAAAATGAAAAAAAAAATATGTAATATGAAAAAAAAAACTATGTAATATTTAAAAAGAAATTAAATTATTAATTTGAATTTTAAATAATCACATTTGTAGTTATGCAATATGAAACAAAAAAAAAAAACTAAAAAAATACAATCTATTTAAAAAGGGTATTTTTTACCAAAATTAAAAAGTAACTTAAATTCTAAATTTACACCAAATACAAAATAATAAAACATAGAATTCATTTCAAATGAATTCTATAAACTATTCATTTGAATCAAACACACTTCATTAATGAAAATTCATTTGGAAATGAATTCTATTGGGAATTCATTTGGAAATGAAATGAATTCCTTAGTGGAATTGAACCAAACACACCCTTTGAAAAATTTAACATGCTAAACATTTTAATACATTAAAAGATTTTAAGCATAGTTAACTCTGATTTTTTTTTTTTTTAATAAGTATGAAATAATTCATAATTTCAGCAAAATGAGATTACATTCTCTGCTAATAAAACAGCTAATTTCTGAGGAATACAACTTAATATAGTAGTACAAAAAATAGAAGGCACATTCTTGGAGAGTCAATCAGCAATTTTATTTACCTCTCTAGGAATGTGCCTTGACAAAAAATTCCTCTCAGTTGAAAACATAGCTATCACCTCCATTTTCTAAGGGCAATATTTTTAATCTCCTGCCATTGAAGCATCTGATTCTACTTTCACGCAACGAGTTTGAATGGCTTTATTTTATGGGAATTAATTTAACTCAAAGGTGCATTTTTGCCTTTAATATTTGGTCCAAAGTTCATATATATTCTTTATGTATTTTTTTAATTAATTAATCGCAAAACTTATGAAAGCCTATGATATAAGTCCCTAGGTAACCGAAACTCATTTCAAAATAAATGGCTATAATTTTTAAGCTCATAATGAATGTGGAGCCCACACTTTTTATCCATTAAATTCGATATGCTTCTCTCTTTCTCACTTCTTATTTTTTATTTTATTTCACTAAAAACATAAAAATATTTGTAGTTTATTAATAATATAAGATAAATGAAAAAAAAACTAGAAATTATAATTTACAAATAATTTATATAAAAAGATATAATGTAATTATGATAATTATAAAATAAATAAATAGAAATTTGTGATTAGTATACTCACTTCTAAGAATATTTTAATGTAAAATTCACCAATCTATTAAAATTACTATTATATTTGTATTTGACATTTAAAATTTTTTCTGCAATAATTAGATAATTATTAAAATAACATTTAGAAAATAATATGAGTTGATATAAATTAAAACCAAAATAATATTGTAAACAAAAATAAAAACTATAATAAATATTGTAACTGATCATAATTATAAAGCACAATATGTTTTATAGTTGTTAATACCGTATTATATTATGGTATTACACAGTTATTATAGAGGAGAAAAGAATTAACGGAAACATGCGCGTAAACATGATTCTAGTAGGCTTCCATATATAATTAATAGTAGACTGAAGAAAAAATTATAAAAATTCGAAATTACCAATTCGTTTGAATATATGAGTTTTCTCAGGCATTTTATCAAATAGGTTGCGTGAACGATAACTTTGTTTTTAATATTTCTAATTATTAAAGATCTAAAAAAAAAATCTAATGGCTATCAGGTATTTGAAGTTCGCCATACAGCTACTAACACCACAAGTAGTTAAGCAGCTATGCAAGAGTATTAATATTTTACACTATGCATGGCAACTATAGGGGAGAGAAGAAAATATTTTTTAAAGGGAATGAAAGAGAAGGGAAGGAAAGGGAATAAAAATTATAGATGTTGTTGAGGTATTAAACTTCGCAGGTTACTGAACTTTCATTAAATTTTAAAACGGATACCCAATTTCAATCTGTTTCTTTTAAATCACAGAATTTTGATTAAATTTCAAAATAGATATCCAATTTCAATTTATTTCTTTTAAATCACCAAACATCAATTTTATTTCACAGAGGATACCTGCTGGAAAGCAAAATGTCCAAATTGGTCCCCAACATTTTTTCCTAATTTTACATTGGCCCTTATGGTTTTTTTTTATCAAATTAGAACTTAACTTTTTTGCATTTGACTCAAATTGGACCTTTTATTAGTACAATTAAATTCTCTAACTTTTTTTAGGACAATTAAGTCCTATAAATTAGAAAAAAATTAATTTTAATGGTTAATTAATAAATAAAATTGATAAATATTTTTAAAAACATATATATAACCTAATTATAAAGTTTAAAAATTTTTAAACCTATACAATAATTTTTAAAAAATTTTCTTCAATTTTAAGAATTTTACAATCAAGTAATATACATTGAAAAAAAAACCAATTTTATTTCTTAACATTGATAATTGACCTAAAATTTGATTTAACAGTTGAATATAAAAAAATTAAATCAAATAAAATCTTAAACCATTATAATCAATTTTCAGAAAAATGTTAAATAAATTTGTTTTGAATCAAATTAAAAAATTGTATGCAAAAAATTGTATTCGTTAATATATTGATATTAAAAATAAATTTTAGGTCAATTATCAATATTCTATTCATATTAACAAATAAAATTGGTCTTTTTTTTTCAATGTACATTATTTGATTGTAAAATTCTTAAAATTGAAGAAAAATTTTAAAAAATTATTGTGTAGGTTTAAAAATTTTTAAACTTTATAATTAGGTTATATATATATTTTTCAAAATATTTATCAATTTTATTTGTTAATTAAAATTAAATTTTTTCTAATTTATAGGTCTAAATTGTCCTAAAAAAAGTTAAAGAATTTAATTGTACTAATAAAAGGTCCAATTTGAGTCAAATTTGAAAAAGTTAAGTTCCAATTTAGATTAAAAAAATGATAAGGGCCAATGTAAAATTAGGGCAAAATATTGGGGACCAATTTGGATATTTTACCTTCCAGCAGGTATTCTCTGTGAAATAAAATTAATGTTAGGTGATTTAAAAGAAACAAATTGAAATTGGATATCTATTTTGAAATTAAATCAAAATTCAGTGATTTAAAAGAAACAAATTGAAATTAAGTATCCGTTTTGAAATTTAATGAAAGTTCAGTGAACTGCAGGGTTTAATACCCTATTTAGATAGTTAAAATTGCTAAAAATGATATTTATCAATACTTTTCATATTATTTGAAATTTCTAAATAGTTTTTTTTTGTAAGGTAAAATAAAATTATTTAGATACATGAATTAGATAAAATAATTTTATAAGAGACGGTTTTAGCAATTTTGGTGGAAAAATGGTCAATTTGTAAGTTAAAGGGGCAAATTGACCAAACAAGCCAAGTTAAAAAGGATGTGAACAAATTAAGCCAAATATATATTTTTAATATTTGGTATCTAAGAAAATTTTATTTAATTTTAAAAATAATAATGAGTGTATCCTAATATTTTCATAAGAAGTTGGTATAAAAATATAAGTTCAAATAATATTATTTTCTCAAAAATAATTAAATGGAGAAGAAAACCATATCCCATAATAGCATTTTCTATCCATAAACTTTTTGCGTCTATCATACATTTAGATATTTATATATCATTTCAATATTAGTTAATTTCCATTAATTTTTCCTTTTTTTTATTTGTCTGTATATGATGTTTTTTTTTAGCAGGGTCCTTTATAGTAGGACTCTTTTAAAGGAGATCAAGGAGGAGTGGGGGATTGAACCCTTGACCTTAACCAAAGCCTTAGCCTTGTGAGTGGATGATAAACCATGCGTTTTAGGCAGGATAGGCCTATATTATGTTTGATGCCATATGAAAAACTGTTGTGTATAGCATAATTTTTTTCCTATCAATTTTCACATTAAGTCTATGTTCTTGGTCTTGATACTGAAATGGATCTTGATCTTGATTTTGATATTGAAATTGACATTCTAGGTGCACAACTGAATCATTGCATTGAGAAGATCGAACGAAGCAATAGCGAGTTAAAGAAAAAGATTGAGATGGTTGA
>CATIWO010237519.1:0-22480 GCA_949673435.1 Macaranga tanarius | reverse complement strand
AAAAACAAAATATTAATTCGGTTTAAACCGAACCGAACCGAAATAGGTTCGGTTTGGTTCAGTTTTTAGAGTAAAAAATAGATAAAAACCGAATCAAACCGAACTCTAGTATATTCTAAAATTTTATATATATTTATAGTTCGGTTTGATTGGTTTATTACTAATAATTTAAATTTTATTAATAATATTAGTTTATAAATATATAAAACTCTTAATAAAATTATTTACTACCAAAAAAATTCTAACAAAACGTATTTAAAAATATTTTAGAGAATCGGTTCATTTGATTTTTTTATAAAATAAATAAATAAAATAAGTATAAAAAATTAACATTAATGTATCTTATAAATCTATATTTTATATTGTAAAATTACATAAATAAAATAACTTTAAAATTAAAAAGTGAAAAGAATATTAAAAAAAGAAAAAATAACCAAACCAAACCGAACCGAACCGAAAAAGTTTGGTTCGGTTCAGTTCGGTTTTAAGATTTTTTTACACTGAACCGAACCGATATAGGTTCGGTTCAATTTGGTTTTAGTCATTTATGAACTGAACCGAACCGAACCGACTTTTGCACACCCCTAGTCGCAAGTTCATTCCTTTGCAACTGTGGTTTTCAGGTAATAAATAGACTTGCCTGAAGTGTGTGCTTGATAGAAGCTTAGAGTATTTTTCGTTGGGAGCTCAGGTGGATCCGAAGTAAGCTTGGTGCAACCATGTCCATCCACATCATCATGGCATTGAGTATTTTGTTTTGATTATATATATACATTATGTAATATAAATTATTAAGTATTTTCAATGTATCGACTTAGAAGTTTTTACGTATATAAATATACTTATCTTTTAAGAAACTTTTTCTTATGTACAGTCTTGTTTAATATAATATTGACACGTGTATGTGGCACTGAGGGTGTTACATTAGCCATATCCTTTTATTATTTTTGCATGCTTCTTGCTATTTTTGTACATATTGCCATGATTTTGTTGTATCATGTACATAATTTGCCATGTATGCCATTTTATGTTTGATTTTGTATGCTTATATAATCATTTCTTAATTATATATAGTAGGTATGATTGATATGTTATATACATGATTACTTACATTCTTTCTACACTCATCATTGCCATATTTTAGACTAGTTTGGGATATTATATGTATAATTTGACATGTTATGCTATTATATGCCAAGTTTTATCATATTTAGGGTTGAATTAATGCCATGACCCATTACATTTCAAGTTTCCATCAAGATATGATTCATTATGCTTTACATTTTAGAAATGACATATTGCTAGCACTCATGCCATGATCATACATAGGTATGCCATGCTATCTTTTCTATGACATGCCATATGTGCATATTATACTATGCTTTACATTTTTGCCAAGTTATGCTATCCTTTGCCATGTTATATATATATTCTATTATGCTATGTACATATACATACTCTTGCTATATTAGAATGCCATGTTTATATGCCTTGCATATCATTTTATACTATTATCATGCATTTTATATACTGTTATTATGTGCTTGTGTGGATATATTGTGGTTGTATTTGCATGTAGTGGTTAGTTCTCAGTTATACATATTTTGAATAAGCATCATGCCATATAGTAGGACTGGTAATGCTCAACATCCGAGCAGTATGGAGATGCCTCGTGTTATATAAGTCTGTTCTTACTAACATCATATCCAAACCCAAATGTCTTATTTGTGGGCGGATTTGGTTTTAAGTGAGGGATTGAGTTCGCCTACTACCTAATCAGATAATTTCTCGGGCGATATCGAGTGGCGACTCCTCTTTTCTCCTAGTTAGATTTTAAGGTTGTAAGCACTTTCTAAACCATTCTTGAGCTCTTATAGTACTCTTTTCCTGTCTCTCAGTTTTACTGTAATAAGGAAAAAGGGATAGTTAACGAAATCGGTGTTGAGTCGATGCACTGACATTAATAGTGGCAACTCCACTAGGGATAGAGATATTGATTTCGATGTTGGTGCTTTGCTTATTTGGAATGTGTAGAATGTTGAACCAATTTACATCGCGACACTTTGTAAACATGCATTTTTACCCAATTGACCTCGATGGTATCAGATTATGATCGACCGTGTCTCCACTCGACTCATGGGGTGATTAATTTGGTATTGTCACCTTTAGCCTTTATTCAGTACAAGAGATTTTATCGAGCTCATTTGACTAGAGTCTGTAATTCAAGTCCTAGAGGGGGCAATTATCTCTCGAGTAGGTAAAAGATGCCGGGCTCATCTGACCATAGTCTATAATCCAAGTCATAGAGGGGGTATCTCGCTAAAGGAACTCTTGGCCTTACCTTGACCTAACCCATATAGTGACTCTAGAAACTTCCATTAGGTTCTACCCTATTTTGCATGTGTTTGCATAGTTTCTGTTTAATATGTTATGGCTTGTTATGATTGAGTTTATGGTATCCCATATATGTTTAATGTTTGGACATAAGCCTACCCTTTTTAGCCCTTATATACCTAATAAAACCATATAAGTTGAATCAATTCGGCCTAACTTATCATGATACACTTGTTACATGATGGCTGATTCTTATGGACAAAATGGTTACACCATTTTGGATCATTTATTACAGACACCATGATTCTTATGGTCATGATAAGCAAAGTCAAATTACTAAACTTAATGATGAAGTTGAGTACGTTTGGTCTAAAATGCCTAGTTGGTTATATCTTATAAACCTAATCTTGAACCATGTCAATACCATTTTTATAGGATCCATGTGGTTAAAGCTTATGGTTTCCATTATATCACTTACTCGAATTCGGTATGTTTATATCAAACCATCTAAGTAATACATATATGTCATACCCACGATTCTTGCATATCCTTTATAACATATTTTAGCCTTTATATATTCATTTAAACTATAACAGTTCATTTGAATATGTTTTGTCTAAAATACTTAATATATCAATCCTTAATAACTTAGTCCTAAATGATATAGATTCCAAATCAACCATAGAATCCATATGGTTTAAGCCTTATAGTTATCTTAATATTACATATTTTTCCAAAACCAATATATATAAGTATCCCAAAATTCTATCGGAGTAAAGACACATTTTAAATATAAAACCACCTTGTTTGTTAATTTTTTTAAGAGATTATTTGAGCTGATTCATCCCTTATTAATGTTTTAGTAAGCCCTACCTAGGAAAGAAATTGAACAAACTACATGTGCGGGGCGGGAAGTGATAAGGTTGGAATGGACTCTACTTGACTTATTTATATTTTGTTGCATATATGCATGCATGTGCCCATGCATACATTTTAATCCCTTATGGTTGCAGCCATTATAGGTGAAGGATTGTATAGATCATGCAATAACAAAAACATGCAGAATTTTAAAAATTTTGATTGCATGCAACACTTGCATCACACATGAACCACATCCATGCCCATAGATCATATCATATGGAAAATACATAGCTAAACATGCATCTAAGACAACATAATACATCAATAAACAACTAAGTCACGGATTCACAATACACGACCTAGCAACTAAAGGTTTGGTAACACTTACAAAACTCCAAGTTGGTAGCACGCTTGATAAGCTTTGGTTGATATTGATCTATAAGCTCCTAGCTCCCTAAATGTGAAGCCTCTAGCTTAAAACACACAAGTTGCATAAGGATGATCTTCAAGGATGGTGAAGCTCTACACACAAGCCTCTCATTTTGATTTAACCTAAGAGCTTGTTAGAGCCACTCCAAGCTTAAATGTATGGAACAAGGATGCAACCTCCAATGGATGATGGACTTTGAACTTGTACAACTCTTGTACAATAATGGCTTTAACTTGAAAGCATACAACTCTTGTGTATATTTGAATTCTCTACACTTAAAGAAGAAGAAGGAAGAAGACACTCTCAATCCTTTTCTCTCTTTTTGTTAGAATATCAAATTTGCTCTCAAATGTGCATTAGGATTTGTTTGCTTGGTTGTCTCTACACCCTCCACTAACTATCAATATAAACAATATGATAATGGCTTGAGTATCTCATACTCAAGCCACATGCATAGCCATAACTAGAGTGTCTCACACTCAAGCCACATGCATTGCTATAACTTAAGTGTCTCATACTCAAGCTACATGCATTTGATAGATTGAGTATCTCATACTCTATCTATATGCATGGCTTTGCTTTACAAGTGAGTGGGTTGCGTTTGGTTACATGGATAACCTTAGCCTTGATATCATTAACACTTAATGGATATAGGCTAAGGTTATGGGCATATGGGCTTCTTAACACTTAGAGAAAGCCTACTCCATACTAAACTAGACAACTTATGAGCTTATTTAAACTCTTTAAATAAAGCCCCAACCTAAGTCCATTTCAAGTCCATCTCTATGAATATGCATGGTCCATCTCTTGGCCCATCTTAATAAATATATATGGTCCATCTTATGGCCCATCTTTATTAATACATATGGTCCATCCCATGGTCTATATGTGAATGCATTTGGAGGCAAATATTGATCTAGTCCTTGAACTTAATATCACATATTAAATTAAGTCCAAATTAAAATTTATTTAATTACAATTAAGTCCTAATCTTTGAATTTAGATTTCAGGATATGCTAGATCTCCGTATATGTGCAAATCCAATTCAATTAATTTAATTGATTAATTAAACTCTTTAATTAATAATCAAATTAATATTAATCTTCGCAAGTGTAACCCTTGTGTGTGTGACTTACTAGGTTCAAGTCTAAATAGAAATGGGAAATAATATAAATACTTAATATTATGGAAACACCTTTCCATCCTAAATGTGAAAATCCTAATTAATCACATTTAGTTCCTATAAGTCGTGAGTGACCCCTAACATATATATCACGACTACCTAATTAGAAATGAATGCTTAATGTAGATCCACAAGAACCATAGAACACAATTACCATGCACTAAATGTCCTTTCATTATAAGATCCAGATATTGGCTAGAGTTATAGTATAGTTAAACTTTAATTGCCTCAATTATATGTCCTCATCTTAAGTTCAATTCTCGATAAAACACGACTACTACTAGAGAATCTTTTCTAGTACCGAAACTCTTTTTGGGTAAGTCGAGTTTGATCTGGCCAGGTACTTATTCATCAAGAATAATTTAGATAGCATAGGATCTTATCCCGGTTCACTCTAGGTAATCAATTCTATTTTGGCCGATCACTCATCCCTACATATAACCAACTAGAGCCACCATACGCCAAAGTGAATATCCATACAATCACAAATCTTACGTCACAGTTCGATCCACTCATTATATGAGTATCCACATGTCTATTCTGATATATGATATCTCATATCAAGTAGCATGAGACTCACTACCTCCCACTATCAATATCACATACAGATCAAGAAAAATAGATAGAGATGATAGTCTAGAGATTAATACTACCCTTATATTAATCCAACGACTATGAATATTTATAACATATATACCAAATGAGTTTGTCACTCATATTAGCAACTCTTGATAATAAACTTATTCAATATAATACTAAGGACAAATATTCAAATAAACTTAATACTTAATTTAAATGAATATTTCATTGCCATAGGGATAAATATACAATGTCTACATAAAATAATGGCCCTATGGCACATCTATACTAACAATAGGAAATCCCAGTAGTGACTTAAAACTGCAGATTAGTTAGAGGAGAAAAGGTCAAAGATTGGTTAAGTTTGCCATAGAAGATACATCAGAACATATTAGAATGGAAGAGGTTGAAAAGCTTGTTAATGATAGGGTTGCCCAGTATATTCAAAATAATTTAGGTCAATTATTGTAAGTTACTAAAAAACCGGATGATCAGACTCTGAGACCATCATATAGGGCTGTTCCATGTCCCTAAAGTAGACATAATTATGATTCAGAAGTAGTTGTTATGGATGACCCTCCTTTGACTGAAAATTAGATTAAGGCTTATGAAGCTTGGAAAGCAAAGACTCAAGCTCCTATTATGGTTGATTCTGTGGTTACTAATGATAAGAGAGCTATGATGAAAGAGTACTCTCAAATTACCAAACAGTTGAAAAGTTACAAACTCAAGTAAAATAAGCTGCATCTGGTTGTGACATAGATGAATTGTGTGAATTTGGCAATCTTATATTACCTCTTAAATTGAAGATTCCTGAGCTCTTATAGTTTTTTGGAGTAGGAGATCCTAAGTTGTATCTTCAACACTTCAAGGCTATAATATCTACAGTCTTGGGTTTGAATAATGACCAGATTTAGGGTTTTTTTCATTTTATCTTTAAGGGCCTGCACTCATATGGTATATGCATCTAGATAATGCTATTGAGAAAAATTGAAAAGAAGTGGTGAACTAGTTTTTTAAGCAGTACTCTTACAACACTCAAATAGAAGTATCTCTATTGGATCTTCAGAGTGTGACTTAAAGGCATAATGAGTCTTTTACTAACTACATCACCAGGTTTAGAGAAAAAGTTACTTATACGAGGAACCGTCTTAATGAGATTGATCAAGTTAGAATTTCTTTGGAAAATGCACAAGATAGTACCCATCAAAAGATTAGGGTTACGAGCTTGAGATCATTTACCGACTTGTATTATAAGCTGAAAGGATTGCTAGGTTTAGAAAACCAATTCAAGTTTAGAAGAAGGGAACATAAGCTGCCTATGCATCAAAGGTTACAACTTCATCATCAATAGTAGCCAGAATAAAATCTCCAAGATAGTTCTCAAAATTTCTAATACCACTCTTTAAGGTATTTGAGAAATTGGCCAAAAGCAGAGTGCTGAAGCCGCTTAATCCAAGGCTATAGCCAGACGTATTTGAAGGGGGATTCTTAGCAACCAACCAAATTAAGCAGAATTTTATAAATTTTAACCATATGTAACTCTTGCATGAATACTAAAATCTCATCTAACCCAAACTCACATCACAAGAACATTTACATAACTAAAACCATATATTATGGACAACATTTTAAAAATAATAAACAACATAAAGCATCATAAGCCAAAAGTCATATAATCTAAGAGTTTAGTAACACCTACAAACTCATAGAGTGTGTAGCATGCTCGACAAGCTTTAGGTTATTGTGATTAACAAGCTCTAAGCTCCCCAAATGTGAAGCCTTTAGCTTGAAGCACATATGTTGCTCTAATGAGATTTCAAAGATGATGGAGAACTATCTGCAAGCCTCTCCTCTTGAAGATGACCTAAGACACTTGCTAAAACTCCTCCAAACTTGAATGTGTACATGACTAAAACCATGTATCATGGATAACATTTTAAAAATAACAAACAACATAAAGCATCATAAGCTAAAAGTCGTATAATCTAAGAATTTGGTAACACCTACAAACTCATAGAGTGTGTAGCACGCTCGACAAGCTTTAGGTTATTGTAATCTATAAGCTTCAAGCTCCCCAAATGTGAAGCCTCTAGCTTGAAACACATAAGTTGCTCCAATGAGGTTTCAAAGATAATGGAGAACTACCCGCAAGCCTCTCCTCTTAAAGATGACCCAAGACACTTGCTAGAACTCCTCTAAACTTGAATGTGTAGGGCTTTGTAGCAACCTCCAATGGATATCAATGATGGATATATGTTTGTACAACTTTTGTACAATAATGGCCTTTTGCTTAAGAGTTCACAACACATGTGATTTTGTTACTCTCTACACTTTGATGAAGAAGAAAGAAGAAGATGGTATCTTAACTCATAAGAATTCTCTTTATTTTTCTCTCAATAGTGTAAGAATAAAAAAAGCTCTCTAATGTGCACTAGTTTTTGTCTCTATAAAAACCATTAACTTAAAGACATGCATATGATAATAGCTTAAGTGTCTCACACTCAAGCTTTATGCATGTGTGAGTTTGAGTGTCTTACACTCAAACTACATGCATGTATGCCTTTGAGTGTCTCACACTCTAACTATATGCATGTATAGCTTTCTGCTTAGGTGGCCTTGCTTTTTTTAAATAAGTGGGATTAGTTTAGTTACAAGAACAACCTTAGCCTTTGACTTTAATAACTCTTAATAAGTTGGGCCAAGGTCTTGGACTTGTTTAACTCTTAAACAAGGCCCATATATATATACTAAACTAATTAAGACAACTCATGGGCTAATTTAACTTTTAAATAAAGCCTAAATCTTATCCATCATATTTAATCCTTATGGTCCATCTCATGGCCCATATCCATACTACAATTAGAGATAAATATCAATTTAGTCCTTGAACTTAATATTACATATTAAATGAAGTCCAAATTAATATTTAATTAATCACAATTAGTCCTAACCTTTGAATTTAGATTTTAGGATATGCTAGATCCTCGCACATATGCAAAATCCAATTCAATTAGTTTAATTAATTAATTAATTAATTAATTAAACTCTTTAATTAACAATTAAATTAATAATTAGCATCATTGTTGCAACTCTTATGTATGTGGCTTACTAGGTTCAAGTCTAATTGGCAATGAGAAATAATATTAACACTTAATATTATGGAAACATATTTTCCATGCTAAATGTGAAAATCCTAATTAATCATATTTAGTTTCCATAAGTCGTGAGTGACACCTAGCATAGATATCACAACTACCCTATTAAAAATGAATTCTTTCCATAGATGCATAAGAACCATAGAATATAATTACCATGCACTAAATGTCCCTTCATTACAAGATCCCGATATCAGCTAGAGTCATAGTTTAGTCAAACTCTAATTGCCTCAATCATATGACCTCATCTTCAGTTCAATTCTTGATAAAACACAACTACTATTAGAAACTCTTTTCTAAAACCGAAATGCTTTTTAGGTAAGTCGAGTTTGATCTGGCCAGGTACTTATTCATCAAGAATAACTTAAATAGCATAAGAACTTATCCCAGTTCACTCCAGGTAATGAATTCCATCTTGGCCGATCACTCATCCCTACATATAACTGACTAAAGCCACCACACGCCATATACCTATATATGGCTAGCATATGTATGTAAGTGGCAATAAACTCTAACTAATCATATGTGGATGACCATATTGTCTCAGGTCAAAGGACTATATGCACCATTATGTCCAAGATTATAATTATTGTCAAAAGTGATTTTCCATGTAATTACAAATCTTACGTTATAGTTCGATCCACCCATCATATAAGTATCCACATATTTATTCTGATATTTTATATCAAGTAGCATGAGATTGACTACCTCCCACTATCGATATCATATATCGATCAAGGAAAATAGATAGAGGTGATAGTCTAGGGATTAATACTACCCTTATATTAATCCAACGACTATAAACATTTACAATATATGTACTAAATGAGTTTGTTACTCATAGTATCAACTCTTGATAATAAGCTCATTCAATATAATATTAAAGGGTAAATATTCAAAAAAACTTAATAATTAACTTAAATGAATATTATTTTATTGCCAATCGGGATAAAAGTATAATGTCATCATACAAGAATGGCATTAGGGCACATCTATACTAACAATCTCCCACTTACACTAGCGCCATTCACTACAATATCTAAGACCTATCTTCTCAAAATGTCGGTTTAACTGCAGTTAAGTGAGTGCTTTAGCAAGTGGATTAGCCACATTATCAGTTGAAGCTACCTTTTGGAAGAGCACATTGCCATTTCCAATAAGTTCTCTGATAATATGATAGTACTTTTCTATGTGTTTGAATTTCTAGTGAGACCTCGGTTCCTTTGCCAAAGCAATGGCTCCATTATTGTCGCAAAATAGAAGGACTATCGACTTAATGGAAGGAACAACTCATAGTTTGATGACAAACTTCTGTGTCTAAATAGCTTCCTTAACAGCATCCGATGCAGCTATATTCTTGGCCTCTGTAGTGGAATCAGCAATGATACTCTGCTTGGAACTCTTCCAACTCACTGCACCTTCATTACATGTGAATATAGACCCAGAGATAGACTTTTTATCATCTACATCTGATTAAAAGTCAGAATCTATGAAACCTACAAGCTGTAAGTCACCTCCTCCATAAGTCAAGACTAAATCCTTAGTCCCTCTTAAGTACTTAAAGATAACTTTAACCACCACCCAATGCTCTAATCATAGGTTGGATTAAAACCTACTAGTCACGCTAATAGCATAGGCAATATTCGGCCTAGTACACAACATGACATATATTAGGCTTCCTATAGCTGAAGCATAAAGAGCCTTACCCATTTCTTCCATTTCCTCGGGTGTTTTAGGCGACATCACCTTGCATAAGTGGATACCATGCCTAAATGGTAACAATAATCTTTTAGAATCAAGCATGTTGAACCTCTTTAACACCTTTTCTAAGTAAAGACTTTGAGATAAGCCTATCATTCTTTTAGATCTATCTCTATAGACTCGAATTCCTAGAATATAGGTAGCTTCCTCTAAGTCTTTCATTAAGAAGGTCTTAGACAACCATATATTCATAGATGTAAGCATACCAACATCATTACCAATTAATAGAATGTCATCCATATACAATACTAGGAAAGTAAGTTAACTCTCACTAACCTTTTTGTAAACATATGATTCATCCTTATTCTTAATGAAATAATAAGAATAGATAGCCTCATCAAAATGATGATTCCAACTCCTTGAAGCTTGCTTTAAATAAATTAATCTATTAAGCTTGTACATTTTTTCACGATCTTTAGATTCAAAACCTTTAGGTTTCTCCATGAAAATCTCTTCCTCAACATAACCATTAAGGAAGGTAGTTTTGACATCCATTTACCAAACCTCATAATCATAGTGTGTAGCTATAGTAAGAAGAATCTGAATGGATTTAAGCATGGCTACTAGCAAAAAAGTCTCCTCATAGTCAAACCTTTGCCTTCGGTGAAACCCTTTCGTTACAAGCCTAGCTTTATAGGTATCAACCTTCCCATCTGCATTAATCTTTCTCTTAAGGATCCATTTACATCGTATAGGTACTATACCTTTAGGAGGATCAACAAGTTTCCAGACTTGGTTTGCATATATAAAATCCATTTTAACTTTCATTGCCTCAAGCCATCTTGAAGAATCTTTATTTGATAAAGCTTATTTATATGTAGTAAGATCATCAACATGATTGCTTTCTTCATGAACATGCAACTCTTACATATTATGGAGAAAACCGTATCTCTCTGGTGGACGAGATAACCTACTAGTTCTTCTAGGAGTTGGTGTGATGACACCTTTAATTGGAATAGGCTCTTGGGGTTGATCAATATCCATTTGATCAACCTATTGGGCTTCCTTAGATGACTCCTCATCTAACATTATCTTTCTTCCTTTACCACATTCTTTAAGAAACTCTTTCTTAAGAAATATGGCATCTCTGCTTATAATAACAACTTGTTCAGTAGGAAGATAAAAGCAATATCCTAAACTATCTTTAAGATATCCAACAAACCTTCCTTTAATCGATTTTACGTCCAACTTGTCCGATCTTAGCCTTTTAATAAAGGCTAGGCATCCCCAAATCTTAACATGCTTAAGACTTGGTGCCCTACCATGCCACATCTTATATAGTGTAGTAGAAACATTCTTGGATGTAACAAGATTAAGGATATAGGAGGTCGTGTGAAGTGCATAACCCCAAAGTGAAATAGGAAGATCGGTGTAGCTCATCATCGAATGTACCATATCTAATAAGGTACAATTTTGCCTCTCGGATACACCATTCAATCATGGTGTTCCTGGTGGTGTCAGTTGTGATACAATGCCATATTCTTTAAGGAACTCAATGAACTCAGTACTTAAGTATTCACCTCCTCGCTCCGATCATAGAATTTTAATAATTTTTTTAGTTTGGTTTTCTACTTGGGCTTTGAACTCTTTGAACTTTTCAAATAATTCACTTTTGTTTTTCATAAGAAACAAGTGCCCATACCTTGATAGATCATCTATAAAGGTTATAAAATAGTAGAAACCAACTCCAGCCATTTCACTAAATGGTCCACATACATCACTATATATGATTTCCAATATATTCTTGACCCTTTCCATTTATCCAATAAATGGTAGTCTAGTCATCTTGCCTTGAAGACATGCCTTATAAGTTGAATTAGATGCAGACTTAAGATTTCTCAAGATTTCCATCTTTTCTAACTTTGTGATCCTATCCTCCACAATATGACATAACTTCAGGTGTCATAAATATTTGGAATTAGAGGCATTTTCAATTAGCAAAGTATTTACAACATTTAGGGGCTCAATGTTATTAGATATATTATCGACATAATATAAACCATGTATTAAATAACCTACCTACCAATTTATTTCTAAAATAAATGTCACATACATCTCTACCAAAATGGAATTCATAACCCCTACTAGTCATCATCAGAAATCACATAGTCAATAACAGAAACATTTTGCTCTAAATAGACTACACGTTTAACATTATTCAAAATAAATTATTATAAGTTAAGAGAAGTAAGAGGTGCAAGCACAATCCCATGTCCATAGTAGCAACAACATCCAGTACCACAGTTTGGCCTTAAACTAGCTTTTATGTATTCTAAATATCATCAGCCATATCATCAAAGATCTCCCAGCCTTTAGCTTTGCCATTCTTATCCATACATGGTATTTATCCCTCAGAGATAGACAAAGACACCCTGTTCAGTCTGTATATCATCCTTCTTAGCTTCTTCAACCGTATACCCTAATCCATACTTATACATCTGACTCTTGAAGTCTGGTAGTTCTATTATGCTTTGCTAATTCTTGCCTAAACCTATACTAGGCACAAACTTTAACTTCTTAAGCATTATAGCAACCTTCAGATCCATGTAATCCTCAAAGATACCAGCCACTTTGGAACCCTGATGGTCCCATATTAGAATACACCACTGAACAACAATCTTCAGTTTCAGCTTCAATTGTAATAACTCTTCCATTATAAGGGAACCTATATTTTTAATGCAAAGTAGAGGGTACACCTCTAAGTGGGTGGAACTAAGGCCATCCTAAAACTAAACCACAGGAAATAGGAATATTCAACACTACAAATTCTACCACAGCTTCAATTGGACCCATCTTTACAACTATTTTAAAAGTTCTCTCCACAGTTCTCTTGGAATCATCATAAGCTTTGATTACTAGATCTGATCTTATAAGGTCTTCTTTTCCTACCTCTAGCTTAGCCAATACTATGAGTGGGCAAACACTTATGGCAGAACCATCATCAACCATTATATATAGTACCACAAATCCTTTTACTTCAGCCCGAATGTATAGAGGGTGATTGTGCTTTCTCATATCTGCAGGCAAGTCTTTCTCAAAAAAGTTATCTCAGTGTTTTCTTTAAAACTAACTAGTATGACTAACTCTTATGGAGTAGAATCAATTGACACCGTCAAACTTTCCAAAGCTTGGTACATAGCATCCCTATGCTTCTTTGATGGAACTAACAAATCCCATACACTTGCATTTGCTTTTTATCAATTTGAGTTGCTTTAGAACAACATCTTCATGTACTTCCTCATTTAGCTTATGTTTTTCCTTGTCTTGTTTAGAAGATTCACCCCTCTCAAGATTAACACTACTGGCTTCTTCTTCATTGTCTAAATTCTCCCATATCTTAGCAAATTCTTAGGCAAGGAAATTGGAATCTTCCTCTTCTTCCCAAAAGTCATCATTCACAAGATAGTTAGCAAAGAATTCAATAGCATCCTCATCAGTAAACTCATCTCCTCAACTAGTAAGGATTATATCTTTAAAAGGGATATTAGAGGATGAAGGCTTGATATACTTAACCAGGAAGTCATACTTCCTAGATGGTTCATCCAAGGTATCCTATACAACCTCATGCACATTATATTACTCTTTGAACTCCCATTCTTCAGGAACTACTTCTTCTAAAGGCACATGAATAATAGCATTCTATATCTGTCATCAACTCATTCATTATAAAGGTCTCTAAATGACTTTCTTCTCTTAGTCCCTTTTTACTGTTGAGCCTATCAAACTGATTCATTATATAATCTTCATCCACAAAATCATCACCAATTACCATTACTTTTTTAACTTCACCAATCAGCTTAGACTACTCAAGGTTAATAATCTTACCTTCATTGATAAAATCTTAAATTGTATGCCAAGCTTGTAACATATATCAGTGCTATGTTCTGGCTACTAGTGATACTTGTATATTTCATTAGGCTTGTGACTAGGTGGTAATACTTTTGGCAACAGCCTTGGATCAAGTGGTTTCAATACTCCACTCTTGGTCAATTTCTCAAATACCTTAGAGAGTGGTATTGAAAATTTGGAGTACCATCTTCGGTGTATAAGTAGCTTGTGTACCCTTCCCTTCTTTTGAACTTGAGTTGGTTTCTAAATCTAACAATCCTTTCAACTTGAACTCCAGCATAATGCAAATCAACAAATGATCTCAGTTGGGGTTTCATCTATCAAACATGTAGCAGAAATAAAAATTTAAACACAAAAAACCCTTATAAGTGAAGGATGTGGTTCATATAATAACCAAAACATGCGGAATTTTAAAAATTTTGATTGCATGCAACTCTTGCATCATACATGAACCACATCTAGCCCAAAGATTATATCACATGGAAAATACATAGTTAAACATGCATCAAGGAAAACATTTAAACAATAAGCAACCAAGTTAACCCATCAAAGCACAAGACCTATCAACTAAGAGTTTGGTAACACTTATAAAACTCCCAAGTTGGTAGCTTTGGTTGATGTTGATTTACAAGCTTCAAGCTCCCCAAATGTGAAGCCTCTATCTTGAAACACACAAAATGCATAAGGAAGATCTTCAAGGTTAGTGAAGCTCTACCCACAAGCCTCTCTTCTTTGACCCAAGAGCTTGTTAGAGCCACTCCAAGCTTGAATGTATGGTACAAGGATGCAACCTCCAATAGATAATGGATATGGTCTTGTACAACTCTTATACACCAATAGCCTTAACTTGAAAGCACACAACTCTTGTGCATATTTGAATTCTCTACACTTGAAGAAGAAGAAGGAAGAAGACACTCTCAACCCTTTTCTCTCTTTTGTAAGAATATCAAATTTTCTCTCAAATGTGCATTAGGAGTGTGTTGTCTTTACACCCTCTACTAACTTAAACAAAAACCAATTTAATAACAACTTAAGTGTCTCACACTCAAGCCACATGCATTGTTATAGCTTGAGTGTCTTACACTCAAGCTACATGCACATGATAGATTGAGTGTCACACACTTAATCTATATGCATGGCTTTGCTTTTAAGGTAGTGTGTGATGTTTGGTTACATGGATAACCTTAGCCTTTGACTTCATTAACCCTTAATGAGTTGGGCTAAAGTTATGGGAATATGGGCTTCTTTTGACACTTAGATAAGGCCCACTCCATACCAAATAAGAAAACTAATAAGCTGATTAAACTCTTTAAATAAAGCCCATCTTAAGTCCGTCTCTATTAATATAAATGGTCCATCTCATGGCCCATATATAAATAAACTTGGAGGCAAATATTAATTTAGTCCTTAAACTTAATATCACATATTAAATCAAGACCAAATTAATATTTATTTAATTATAATAAAGTCCCAATCTTTGAATTTAGATTTCAGGATATGCTAGATCCCCGCATACGAGCAAATCCAATTCAATTAATTTAATTAATTAATTAAACTCTTTAATTAATAATCAAATTAATATTAATCTTCATAAGTGCAACTCTTGTGTGTGTGACTTACTAGGTTCAAGAATAAATGGCAATGGGAAATAATATTAACACTTAATATTATAGAAACACCTTTCCATACCAAATATGAAAATCCCAATTAATCACATTTAGTTCCCATAAGTCATGAGTGACCCCCAGCATAGATATCATGACTACTCAATTAGAAATGAATACTTTATGTAGATCCACAAGAACCATAGAATATAATTACCATACACTAAATGCCCCTTCGTTACAAGATCCTGATATTGGCTAGAGTCATAGTTTAGTCAAACTTTAATTGTCTTAATCATATGACCTCATCTTAAGTTCAATTCTTGATAAAAAATGACTACTACTAGAAACTCTTTTCTGGCACTAGAACTCTTTTTGGATAAGTTGAGTTTGACCTGACTAGGTACTTATTCATCAAGAATGACTTAAATAGCATAGGATCTTATCCTGGTTCACTCCAGGTAATGAATTCCATCTTAGCTGATCACTCATCCTTACATATAACCAATTCGAGCCAGCACACATCATATACTCATTCGTGGCTAGCATAGGTATGTAAGTGGTAACAAACTCTAACCAATCATATGTGAATGACTATGTCACCTCAGGTCAAAGGACCATATGCACCATTATGTCCAAGATTGTGATTGTTGACAAAAGTGAATTTCCATTCAATCACAAATCTTACGTCACAGTTCGATACACCCATCGCATAAGTATCCACATGTCTATTCTGATATCTTATATAAAGTAGCATGAGACTCACTACCTCCCACTATCGATATCATATACTAATTAAGGAAAATAGACAGAGGTGATAGTCTAAGGATTAATACTATCCATATATTAATCCAACGACTATGAATATTTATAGTATATGTACTAAATAAGTTTGTCACTCATATTATCAACTCTTGATAATAAACTTATCTAATATAATACTAAGGGTAAATATTCAAATAAACTTAACACTTAATTTAAATGAATATTTTATTACCATAGGAATAAATATACAGTGTCTACAAATAATTATGGCCTTAGGGCACATCTACACTAACAACATGATCCATGTAATTTGGTTAAATTAAAGATTGGTTCCAGAAACTCACCAAGATGATTACAAGGTGAGACTGTCAGAAGGATGAGAGGGGGTTTACTCCGGTGACACCCTACTTTAAGCCTTTCATATGTTCTATCGGATATAGACATTGCTGTGTGAGCCACATCCTTTATAGTTATCCATATGAACATGATACCCAAAAATAGTACTGGTGTGCTAGCACCTTTTCCATAATTTTCTCTCTTTATTCTTTTTTTCTAAAAGGATGAAATCTGAATGATAGGAATAGAAAAATCCTACAGAACAAAATGTATATATATACATCAATTAGGGTTTTAGTAACCTGTTAATTACCAAAACAGTTTTTGGGATATTAATATTCACTTTCCTTTAAAAGGATATTATTTACATATCAAAAATGATTTTTGATATATTTATACAATTTCCTTTTAAAGGACTCGATTCAAATTTAAATTTAATTATGGTAACTATTATCACAATTAAATCATACACACACAGATATATATATATATATATATATATATATACACACACACACACACATATATACACAGATAGATATATATATATACAAAGAGAGAAAACTGCCTTATTTAGCAAACATACCCAATATCCGTTCTGGGCCTGTTCTAAGTGTGCGACCCTATAGGTTCACACAACTTTTTTAGTGGGCCTAAAAACTCATTTCTAGCCCATAAGTCATAATTGGTCTCTAGCAAGACATTATGACTACCCAAGTCTTGTGAAGGTCGGTAATCCAACATAACCTATCCCAAAATAAATATTATAGTCCTTTTGTCACACGATATCTTCGATTAAACATAAGGCATGGTTTATGTCATCCTTATATAATTCAATCATATTATTTCTCGATCTTAAGTAGACTGAAATTGATAACTCCTTATCAATTAATTTTAGCATGACAATACATTTTATATTCAGTTTGACTTATCAAGGGGCCTGTAGATATTTTTCTCATGATTAATAAGGGGCAAATTCCTTCTTGATCACTCATATTCCTTGCATGATTCATTTTATAGCCAACAACAATCTATGGTATCATCCTATTAAGGACAACATTAGAAGTGTCAAAATATAGAACTCATAATGTAGGACTCTATGATGATCTAAGGTCGGAGGACTAAATTAATATCATTGTGATAATAATGGCTTGTAATAATTATCCATGTAGTATTCTCATAGCAGGTCAATCCAATAAATCCTATGTACCTATGATTTGACTTAGTATATCATATATATAATCAGTAAAATATAATCATCAGTCAACCTCATACTAGTCTTCGTTCATTATCTTTCATAATAATGACTGAATAGGGATGATTTATAATATAATTCAATTTTCATCTAAGAGTTTTACTATCAAGTCACACACTTGATGATCTTAGATAGAATTAACTATTCATGGAATTAAAGAGAGTGAAAATGATAAAAAATACCTCTTTATTATTAAAATGCAAAATGGCAAAGTCACAATATGACCATAAAACAATTGACCTAGGGCACATCACTAACAGTCTCCCACTTGCACTAGGCCTAATCAACATTGTATCTAATACCCATTGACCTAGTATGACTCTACATTGTCATGCTTAGGCTGTGGAAGAGGTTTAGTAAGTGGATCAACAACATTGCCATTTGTAGGTACTTTGCATATCTTGACGTCTCCCCTCTCGATGATCTCTTAAATGAGATGGTAATGCCTGAGTATATATTTGGATCACTGATGTGATCTAGTTCCTTACCTGTGCTGTGGCCTTATTATTATCACAGTATAAGTCAACTGGATCTGAAATGCTAGGAATAACACCCAATCTAGTAATAAACTTCATGATCCAAACTGCTTCCTTAGCTACTTCTAAGGCAGCTATATAATCAGCCTCTATTGTAGAATCAGTAATGGTATCTTGCTTTGAACTTCTCCAGCTTATTGCACCTCCATTCAAATAGAACACATAACCTGACTGTAATCAGAAGTCATCCTTATCAGATTAGAAGTTAGCATATGTGTAACCAATTTACAACCAGCTCATCTTCCTTCCTTCCATACAGTAAGATGTTAGTGTAGATGTGCCCTATGGCCATTCATGTATATAGACATTGTATATTTATTCCCATGGCAATAAAATATTTATTTAAATTAAGTATTAAGTTTATTTGAATATTTACCCTTAGTATTATGTTAAATGAGTTTATTATCAAGAGTTGATAATATGAGTGGCAAACTCATTTAGTACATATGCTATAAATGTTCATAGTTAATATCAATCCCTAGATTATAACCTCTGTCTATTTTCCTTGATTGGTATGTGATATCGATAGTGGGAGGTAGTGAGTCTCATGCTACTTGATATTAGATATCAGAATAGACACGTGGATACTCATGTGATGGGTGGATCGAACTGTGATGTAAGATTTGTGATTGTATGGATATTCACTTAAGTCAACAATCACAATCTTGGACATAATAGTGCATATGGTCCATTGACCTAAGGCAACACGGTCATCCACATATAGTTGGTTAGAGTTTGTTACCGCTTATATACCTGTGCTAGCCACGTATGGGTATATGGCGTGTGATGGCTCTAGTTGGTTATATGTAGGGATGAGTGATCGGCCAAGATGGAATTCATTAGCTGGAGTGAAACAGGATAAGATCCTATGCTATCTAAGTTATTCTTGATGAATAAGTACCTGGCCAGGTCAAACTCGACTTACCCGAAAAGCATTTCGGTGCTAGAAAAGAGTTTTTAGTAGAAGTCATGTTTTATCGAGAATTGAACTTAAGATGAGGTTATATGATTGAGGCAATTAGAGTTTGACTGAACCGTGACTCTAGCCAATATCAGGATCTTATAATGAAAGGACATTTAGTGCACGGTAATTATGTTCTGTGGTTTTTGTGGATCTATATAAAGCATTCATTTCTATTTGGGTAGTCGTGATATCTATGTTAGGGGTTACTCACGACTTATGGGAACTAAATGTATTTATTTGGGATTTTCACATTTAGTATGGAAAGGTGTTTCCATGATATTAAGTGTTAATATTATTTCCCATTGCCATTTAGAATTGAACCTAGTAAGTCACACACATAAAGGTTGTGCTTGTGAAGACTAATATTAATTTGATTATTAATTAATTAAATTAATTGAATTGGATTTGCACGTATGCGAGGATCTAACATATCCCGAAAACTAAATTCAAAGATTGGGACTTAATAGCAATTAAATAAATATTAATTTGGACTTGATTAATATGTGATATTAAGTTTAAGGACTAAATTAATATATGCCTTCTAATGGATTTTAATATGGGCCCATGAGATGGACCTAGTATAATTATAGACTTGAGCTTGGGCTTTATTTAAAGAGTTTAAATAAGCCCACATGTTCAATATGGCCTATGAGATGGACCTAGCTTATTGACATTATGGACTTATCCTTGGGCTTTATTTAAGGAGTTTAAATAAGCCCACATGTTCAATATGGCCCATGAGATGGACCTAGCTCATTAATAAATGGACTTGTGCATGGGCTTCATTTAAAAGAGTTTTAATGAGCCTATTTGTTGGATAGGTATGGGTGGGCCTTCTCTAATTATGTAGAAAAGCCCATGTGCCCATAACCTTAGCCCATATCCATTAAGTGTTAATGGATATCAAGGCTAAGGTTATCTAAGTAACCAAACACCTTCCACTCACAATAAAGCCAAGCCATGCATATAACTTGAGTGTGAGATACTCAAGCTATAGCATTGCATGTGACTTGAGTGTGAGACACTCAAGTTATAATAAATAAAATAATGTTGGCTTTATTTAAGTTTATGAAGAGTGTAGAGACAACTCTCTCACTCCTTATGCATATGAATTGAGTGTGAGACACTCAACACATAAACTATTATCATTTTAGCTTTAATGATATAGTTAGTGGAGAGTGCAAAGACAACTCTCTCACTCCTTATGCATGTGAATTGAGTGTGAGACACTTAACACATAGACTGTTATCATACTAGCTTTATTGATATAGTTAGTGGAGTTTGTAGAGAGAGCTAAGATATAACTTTATTTTTGCACAAGTTAGAGAGCATTTTTGATATCAAGTAAAAGAGAGAAAAGGATTGAGAGAGTCTTCTTCCTTCTTCTTCTTCAAGTGTAGAGAAATAAAAAATACACAAGTGTTGTGTGCTTTCTAAAAGGTCCACCATTCATTGAAGGCTTTGTCCCATACATCCTTGCTTGGTAAAGCTCTTGTAAGCACCTTGGGTCTACAAGAGGGGTGTGTGGCTTGAGCATCTCCATCCTTAGAAGTCTTTCTTGCCAACCCGTGTGTATCAAGCTAGAGGCTTCACATTTGGGGAGCTTGGAGCTTTTAGATTAATACTAACCAAAGCTTACCGAGCGTGCTACCAACTAGGGAGCTATATAAGTGTTACTAAATCCCTTAGTTATTAGGTCTTGTTTTTGGAAGCATGACTTGGTTGTCTTGTTGATGGCATATTGTTCTTGATGCATATTTAGTTATGTATTTGCATGTGATAAGATCTATAAGTTTGAAAATGTTTTATGTTTGATGCAAATGTTGCATGCAATGAAATTTTTTAAATTCCGCATTTTTATTGCTACACTATCACACTTTCCTTCAATTGGTATCAAGAGCCTATTATCACATAAATTACATGCTAAAATGTTGATATTTGCAAGTGTTGTAAATATGGATTATGTTTAATTATAAGTGTTGGGATTAAACATGTTGTTAGTTGTAAGAGTTGTAACTAAAGATGCTTAAATTTTTTTAAAATAATATTGATGTGGCACTGTTCATAGAATACTGTTCATGTGGTACTATTCACCGAGCACTATTTATAGAATACTATTCATGTGGTACTGTTCACCGAGCTATGTTCATAGAATACTGTTCATGTGGAACTGTTTACGGTATTGTTCATGCATACTGTTCATAAAAAAAATTATTTTTTCCTTGTTTGTTTGACTTTGCAAATACATTATAATATGCAAGAGTTGTATTTTATTAAATGTTTGCTTGTCATTTATGCAAAGAATGATCATTGACTTAGTTTACATTTTATAAATTATAATAATAATTAATTTTATTATTATGGATATATAATTAAATGTTAGTTGCATAGGATTAAGATGTAAATTATTTGCCTTGGTATGCCAATGATTGAATGTAACATTGAAGAGTTCAATTGGAGGCCCATACAACCTTGAAGGCTTGGAGGCAAAGCCCATGATGATGGTGGATAAGGAGGCTCATGGATTGAAGGCTTTTATTAGGCTAAGCCCAATTGTAATATTCTAAGTGTTAGAATAGGAATAGGAAAGGCCCATGATCACTCCTTATTTGTGCATTCATTTTGCATGTTCAATGTATATATGAGATATGTATATAGATGAATGTAGAATGCCGTGCAATATATGTATGAGATATGTATGTTGATGCATGCTATATATGTATGTGATATATATATAGATGGATGCCATGCAATGTATGTATGAGATATGTATGTTGATGCATGCTATATATGTATGAGATATATATATAGATGGATGGCATGCAATGTATGTATGAGATATATATATTGTGAATGTATGTTGGC
>CATIWO010237464.1:0-25063 GCA_949673435.1 Macaranga tanarius | reverse complement strand
AAGTTGTAGCTAATTAAATAATATTGGTTTTATTTGAGTTAGTGGAGAGTGTAGAGACAACTCTCTCACTCCTTATGCATGTGAATTGAGTGTGAGACACTCAACACATAAACTATTATCATATTAGCTTTATTGATATAGTTAGTGGAGAGTGTAGAGACAAATTTCTCACTTCTTATGCATATGAATTGAGTGTGAGACACTCAACACATAAACTATTATCATATTAGCTTTATTGATATAGTTGGTGGAGTTTGTAGAGAGAGCAAGTCATAACTTCATTTTGCATAAGTTAGAGAGTATTTTTGATATCAAGCAAAAAGAGAGAAAAGGATTGAGAGAGTCTTCTTCCTTCTTATTCTTCAAGTGTAAAGATATCAAACAATACACAAGTGTTATGTTCTTTCTAAATGTCCATCATCCATTGAAGGTTGCTTCATTATCCTTTAAATCCTTGATTGGTGAAAGTTCTTGCATGCATCTTGGGTCCAAGAAAGAGGGGCGTGTGGTTTGACCATCACCATCCTTGGAAGTCTTCCTTGCCAACCCGTGTGTATCAAGCAAGAGGCTTCACATTTGGGGAGCTCAAAGCTTGTAGATCAATACCAACCAAAGCTTGCCGAGCATGCTACCAACTAAGGAGTTATGTAAGTGTTACTAAATCCTTTAGTTGCTAGGTCTTGTTTTTGGAAGCATGACTTGGTTGATTTATTGATGCCATGTTGTCCTTGATGCATGTTTAGCTATGTAAGAGTGCATGTGATAAGATCTATGGGCTTGGAAGTGCATTGTGTTTGATGCAAATGTTGCATGCAATGAAAAATTTTAAATTCCGCATTTTTATTGCTACACTATCACACTATCCTTCAAGAGGTTGCTCCCGCATGATCCTAAAGAATAATATCATAAATAAGGACTCATTATAACATATCGCTCACTTGTAGTTAGAGTTACATTTATGTCAATTCCTCTTAAATGTCATACCCTAGAAACGGTCTTACATCATATCACATAAGGTGAAAGGTTGTGTCCTATACATTTTATACTAACTCACCAAACCCTGCCATGTCCCCGAGATGAACTTACTATCTCTTAGTAATATATGTGCTTATGCTCATTATTATATCATTCATGGAAGATTCTCACGCATAAATGTATTATTGCCATTGATATACACCTTTCTTTAGCACATTCATTTCCATAGCATTTGTATATTTCCATTTTAGTTTGTTATCTGTAAGTTTCTTTATATTTGACCTTAATGTTTTATGCTCATTGCCCTTGTGGGAAAAAGTACTTATACTTTTACTTTAACTATAACTTGTGGGATTTAATATTAGTTTAGTTTTACTTCAAATATTAAAAGTGGATTAGGACAAAAGCAAATGAATTTTACTCAATATTAAGGTATGTCCGTACTTCGAAGATTTAAAAATTTGATTTGGAATTTTATATGTTAGAATATAAATATATATAAATATATTCTAACATATAGGCGTGCTTAACCCTAAGGTTAGTCTTTTTAGGATTTAGCACTTTAATATAGTTTGGTACTATAAATCAAATTTGAAATATATATATATAAAGTTAGAATTTAAAGAAAATATATTTAAACATATAATATACATTATATAACAATGTGCACAAATATTTAGTCAGTTAAGAAAGGACTTATTTATTACTAAAAGTATTTTTTTTTTTGAAACTTGACAGCCAAAATAATTCAGAACCAAAAGCCAATTTTCATTAAACTTTTAAAATTATTACATTAGAAATAATGTAAGACCTATATATATGTATACATACATACATACATATATATATATATATATATATATATATAGAGAGAGAGAGAGAGAGAGAGTAAGTTTAGTTCATAATACTTGCATGAATATATATTTTGAAGATTGGTGTTTCAAAATTTCACCAACAAAAGAAGCAAGTTATTTGTACATTGATAAATTCTTGTTTGAGCTTAGCTTTGACCTAAACTTAATTACATCATTGTATAAGTTTAATTACACAATTTGGTCTTTTTTTTAGTCTAAAAGAGTGACCAATGGTTAGTCTGAGCATTAGGGTGTCACCTAAGTCACTAGGGCGCCACCTTAAGCACTAAAGCATCGCCTTTGTTCTCTGGGCACCTGATTTTACTATATTTTATTATTACATTTTAAACCTCCAACACTCCCATTATTGCAGAAGTTTACAATAACACAAGTTCATTCATAGCTCAAATTTTCTCAGGTACATTTATTACCTTTTTTGCTAATTTATTAAGACTTTAATTTCCTTTTAAGTTTATCAATTCAATATAAATTTCAACGCACAAAAGAAGCTATATTAAATTCAAATTATTATTATGATAATACAAGGTCTTTTTCTAAGAGTTTCGAAAGAAACCACACCAAGAAAGATTATATATGAATAATATGGCAGAAGTTTCAAGAGAATAACATCAATTTAGGTCTTTTTTCATTATAAAACTTCCAAGAATTAAGAGATTTAAAAGATAGATAATGGAAGCAAAAACAAAATTGAACAAAGGAAGGACATAAGATTTCACTCACTAATTTTCAGCAATTCAAATCTCTGAACTTCTCTTTAATCAACTCTTTCCAAGACCCAATTGATTTCCTAATGAAAACTTAATCTCCTCTTTCCTCAAGCTCAATCTCCAGCTTACAAATTCTTCTTCTTTTTCTCCTTGGTCCTTACTTTCTACAGAAAGCATTCATTTTATTCTTTGTAAAATACACTCTCTTTTTAATGTGTATTGGGCAACAAGTGTCGATAAGCATAATACTCCTTTATCTTAAGTAGACGTCTCATCACATTATCCCCTTTTAATCACTTAATTTTCTCTTTATTTTCTTTTTAATCCTTCCTTACCATTCTTTTAGTTCAATTTGATCCTTTCTCACTTTCAATCTAGTCCTTTAAACCTTATTTCCATTTAATTACCACCAATTTAAAATTATATCATTTTTATTTGATATGCACCAACTAACCATCTCGAGGTTACATATTTTACACCAAATCTCATATATAAATCCATAAATATATACAACATGTATATATTCAAAATATATTGGAGTTATGGATACAATAACATATATACATCAAGATACATCTATCTTTAGACACTATTCACATGGCTCTTCATGTAACCCTCAAAATACTAAATATAATATATGAACAAACTTTTAGATAAATTAGCATCTGCCCTAAAACAAATTATAAAATTCATGAGATTATCGTCCCTTTAATAATCTCTTGCTTTTGATAGCTAACGATAAGCCATAATAGTACCCATTACTACTTTCTTCCTCACAAAATCACACCGGAGAATAATAAGGAGTGATGAGCATTTTTACAAGAAAATACTTAGTGAGTGAAGATAGTACAATAAATATAGGTTCAGGTAAATAACAATCCAAGAATAATATATTCAAGAGGAAGTTTTATTGATTCAATATCATATCTTAAGAAGTGCAAAAGAAACATAATAAAGGCAGTCGACAACAAATAGAAATTTTAGCATATTCCTATTATAAATTTTTCAATGTTCTTACCATTGTCATTCTATATTTTGTAGCATTATACTCAAGATTTATCTCTTTAATAATTCTTATTGTATCATAGTGCTCTCAAACTGTGCTTTTAAAATAACTTCATAATAATGGACATTGCAATCTTAATTCTTTGTCAAAACAATTGAACTTAAGCATTCCTGTTGGTAATTTAAAGTAATCAGATCATTTTCCTTTGTAGTCCAGCCAAGCACTCATATTTCTTATTCATCATTTGAAGTTAATCATGCTTTGCAAATTAATTCTTTTAAGGATTTTGCTCTTTAACCATTATAGTAACACATTTCAATAATTTTTAACATAAAATTTCTAATATTTAGAGCATATCACATTAATGTTTAGAGAATAACATTTTTACATCTAGAGCATGTCACAATATGAACAAGCAGATATCAATGTGGCTAGTACTGAAGAGAAGTCAACAACGGCCTCATCCTCATCAACAGCCCCTTCACAGCTTGCACTTTCCATAACATCACCAAGATTGACAGCGGCTCCCTCTATCAAGGCAACGGCTCCTTCCTTGTATAACTCTACAACAGTTACTTCTAAGAATAGCAAGATCTTGACTAATATTATAGAAAATGTCATAATATCTTTGGGATATCAATTAGGCTCTAATTAATTATTTCCAAACATAGTATTTGCTTTGTATATTTTTCTTTTGTATAAATACAGTTGGTACCTCTGGTACAAGTCAAGGAATGAGAATTATTTCCTTTGCTTAAACTTCTTTATGGTATCAGAGCAGTGAATAGCCTACATAAATCAATTCTCATGGCTAACCACCCTCTTAAAATTGATAATGAAGTTGAACTCTCTCTTCAAACTCTTCACTAATATTCCAGTCTAATATCTTTAAAATTAGATAACATGAATTACCTCATTTGGTGATCTCAAATGGAGCCATTAATCTAAAGCATGAACATGGCGCATCATCTTGTTGAAGGCAGCGAACCAGAACAACAAATAACCAAGGAAGACAAGACAGAAACTAATATGAATCATCTCTTGTGGAAGAAAAATGATGGCTTACTCACTGCCTTCTTACTGAAAAACATTAAAATTGAGGTATTTGTCACCCTTGAAGATGTTGGTTCAGCCTACAAGGTGTGGAAGTCTATACAACAACAGATCCTTCCTACTACAGTAGAAAAGGAAATGATTTTAAATAAATCTCTCATGTCTTTACAAAAGGGCAACCTCTCTGTTGATGAATATGCAAAGAAATTCAAGGGAATATGTGACAATTTGGCTGCCATTAAGAAGCCAATCGATGAAATCAAGAAAATGTTTTAACTTGCAATAGGCCTTGGACCTAAGTACTAGGATTTTCATACTGCTATGCTTACAAAACCACCCTTTCCTTCATTCCACTAGTTTGTTATGGCACTTCAAGCCTACGAATAGTTAAACTTTCCCAACAATACTAAACATGACCTTAATCCTCGACATGATCAAGCCTATATTGCACAAAGAGGAAGAGGCCGTAGTAGGAATGGAGGACGATTTAACTCATGAGGATGTGGATTTAATCCAGCTACCAGATATATCTCTAATTTATACAATAACTCCAACTATATCAACCATGGAGAATAAGTCAACAGTAACAACAACAACAATGATCACGATAGAACCAAAATCATATGTCAGATCTGTAAAAAATCCAATCACTCAGCAATTGAGTGTTGGAGCCACTTTGATCACTCCATTCAACCAGAAGATCAACTTAATAAGGCCTTGGCAGCTATGACTGTAAATCAAGGTGACGATCCCAATCTCTATGCTAACTCGGAAGCCACCACTCATATAATCAATGATCCAGGTAAACTTTCAAAAATATCTCAATATAATGGAAATGAATCTGTTATTGTTGGCAATGGAGATAACTTACACATAACTCATATCGGTGAAGGCAAAATTGAATCTAACAATGGAACCATTAATCTTAAAGATGTTTTGGTAGTTCCTAATATTAAAAAGAAGCTTATCTCTATAGCCAGGTTGACTAAAGATAATGGTTGTACTAAAACTTTTGATGCTGACCATTTCTTTGTCAAGTCTCAACAGAGAAAAGTTCTTGCTAAAGGTCATAAACATGAAGGCCTATATGCTCTTAATAACAACCACAAAGCTCTTACTACTTATAAAGGAGTCTCTCAATTCACTTGGCACCAACGCATGGGACATCTACATGCAAATTTCTTAAAAATCTTGCACTCTAAGAACTTAATCAATATTTCCAGTTAGGAAAAATCAAAAATTATTTGTGCTAGTTGTCAAATGGGCAAAAGTTGTAGACTTCCCTTCTCCACATCAAATAAAATTACAAATTTTCCTTTAGAAAAATTACACTGTGTTTTATGGGGGCCTGCACCAACTCTTTCTTGTCCAAACTTTAAATTTTATGCTGTCATTGTGGATGATTGCACTAAGTATACTTGGATATTTCCTTTGAAACAAAAATCTGATTTCTTTGAAATCTTCATTAAATTTCAAAAACAAGTTGAAAACTTATTTGAAAAAAAAAATAAAATCCTTCAAAGTGATGGTGGAGGCGAATTCACTTATATAGCCTTTGAAACTCATTTATCTAATTGTGGCATATATCATCAATTTTCTTGCCCACACAGCCTATAATAAAACGGAGTTACTGAAAGCAAACACCGTCATATTGTGGAAACTGGGCTCATACTTCTTTTTCAAGCTTACTAACCAACCAAATATTGGGTTGATGCTTTCCTCATAGCCACTTTTTTAATTAATCGATTGCCCTCCTCCACCCTCAATATGAAGTCTTCATATTACAAGTTGTTCAATCATGAACCTGACTATGGGATTTTAAGAATTTTGAGGTGCAGGTGCTTTCCTTACCTTCATCATCAAGGGAAAAATAAATTTGCCAAGAAGGCGTATCCTTGTATTTTTATTGGTTACAACCCCATTTATAAGGGGTATCATTGCTTATGTCCTATAATTAACAAAGTGTTTATTTTTTGCCATGTAGTGTTTAATGAAAGCATATTTCCTTACTCTCCACCTCATCAAGATTCTTCTCAAAAACAGTTAGAAGTTACTTCATTTCCAGGTAACATTAAATAGCCCTAACTAGATAAATCTCAAGTTAAGAACGACCAATATGTTTTAAATGACACTGCAGCTCCTCGTATTGAGAAAGGGGACCCTACTCATATCAACTTATGCTCTTTAGTTTATCACAATATCCTTACTAAAGACACCACCGCAGGCAATATTCCTTTGCAAGAGGAAACAAATCCTAATGCTGAAGAAGCCAATCTACAACCTGAAGGCACTGCTGGTGCCTCCTCTCTTAATACAGAAACAACTTCAAATCAACCAATTGAGGAAAATCCTATCACTATCGCTTTTGATGACTCACATCTAGAATATGGAAATGGGACACAATCAGAGTTTGGAAATCAACAATCTAGTGCATCTGATTCCCATTCAAACACATTTACTCAATTAAATGACTCTCAATCTCCATTTGATACTTCATTTGATCTGAGCCATAATCTAACAACTGATTTAAATCTTGTAGGTACAACACAAAACACTCAAAGACATCCAATGCTTACTCGTGCACAACTTTGGAAAAATCCAGAATTAAATCCAGCGCTTGCTAAGGAAATAGAACACATTCGGCCTAAATGGAGAAACATTGCCTTTGTTACTTGTAGTGATGTGAATGTACCAAAATCATAAAAAATTACCTTACAAATTCCTCATTGGAAGGAGGCAATGGATTAAGAGATGCAAGCTTTTCATGAAAATCAAACCCGGCACCTTATCCTAAGACCAACTAACATTAATATCATTGGATCCAAATGGATATACATAATTAAATTTAAAGAAGATGGCACTATAGAACATTACAAGGCTCAACTCGTTTCTCAAGGTTACTCTCAAATTGAAGGACTTGACTACAAAGAAACCTACAGTCCTGTCCTCAAGGCCACTACCGTTCGGCTTGTTATAGCTCTTGCGATAACTTCAAACTGAAAAATAAGACAATTGGACATCAAAGATGCCTTCCTTCATGGATATATCAAGGAAACCATCTACATGGAGCAACCACCTGGTTTTAAGAACCCCCAACATCCAGAATTTGTGTGCAATTGAATAAATCTCTTTATGGGCTTAAACAAGCTCCTCATGCTTGGTTCAATAGATTATCTCAACACTTTCTTCATCTTGGTTTTATATGTAGTAGTGCTGATTATTCATTATTAATTATTCACAATAATTACTCAATTACACTAATGCTTATCTATATTAATGACATTGTGATCACAGGAAATGATGAAACCTTCATTCAACCCCTCATCCATAACCTTAGATCCGAATTTGCTCTCAAAGATCTTAGGGAATTACGCTTTTTTCTTGGCATTGAAGTTCAATGGAATCATCACGGAGTCACTCTCTCCTAAAGTCAATATGCCAAAGAACTCCTCCAAAGAGCTAAATTAATTGATAGCTCACATTTTAAAACACCTATGGCCCTCAAATCACAACATATGGCTCTTGATTTGGGTCCAACAAATGCCATAGAATATTGTAGCTTAGTTAGTGCATTACAGTGCTTGGCATACACCAGACCAGATATTGTCCAAGTAATGAATAAAGTGTGTCAAAATCTTCAAAATCCCACTATTAGAGATATGAAAGCTGTCAAACGTATCCTTAGATATCTTAAAGGCACTTTTCATTTTGGTATTTCTTTCTTTAAATATAGTACTCTTTCACTTTATAGCTTTTGTGATGCAGATTGGGAAAGGATTCCTATCACACGTCAAAGTACAATAGGCTATTGTATCATTCTCGGAGCCAATTGTATATCCTGGTGCTCTAAGAAACAACCTACTATATCCAGATCTAGCTCGGAAGTAGAATATCGGGCCTTAGCCTCGATAACGACAAAACTTGTTTAGATACAATTTATTCTTCGTGATATTGGCATTAAGCTAAACAAAGCTCCCTAAATTTTTTGTGACAATCAAAATGCTTTATATATGACTATTAATCCTATTTTTCATGCTTGATCCAAACATATTGAGATCAACTATCATTTTGTTCGAGAAAAGGTAGCAGTAGGTGCTTTAAACACTCGCTACATTCCCTCCTCACAATAAGTTGCTGACATCTTTACAAAACCTTTGCCTATAATCCCCTTCATAAGTTTCTGAAACAAGCTTGGAGTCCACTCCATAGTTCCCTCCATCTTGAGAAAGGGTGAAGAGAAGTCAACAATGGCCTCATCCTCATCAACAGCCCCTTCACAGCTTGCCCTTTCCATTACATCACCAAGATTGACAACAACTCTCTCTATCAAGGCAATAACTCCTTTCTTGTATAACTATATAACAGCTACTTCTAAGAATAGCAAAATCTTAACTAATATTATAGAAAATGCCATTATATCTTTAGGATATAAATTAGGCTCTAATTAATTATTCCTGAACATAGTATTTGCTTTGTATATTTTTCTTTTGTATAAATATAGCCGGTACCTCTGGTACAAGTCAAGGAATGAGAATTATTTCTTTTGCTTAATCTTTTTAAGTACTCACATCACACTGAAGGCCCAAAAAGTCAGTATGCATATGATAGCTCATTAAGAATACCAATTACATTCACACCAAAGGCTTCATAAGAATTGTTCCAAAGACATTATATTCAGTATTGTGGCTATAAATCACAACTTTATCAATTCATATCAAATGTCATACCCTAGGTATGGTCTTACATCTTATCACATATGGTTTAATATTGCATCCCATGCGTAGTTTTATAATTTACCAACCTTACCATGTCCCAAACATGAACTTACTATCTCTTTATATCACATGTGATCATGCTCAACCCTTTATAATATAATAATTTACATTTATAGCTTTCATTTATTATTATTATTATCTAGATGAATATTTCTCATAAAAGTAATGTTTATTATATTCTTTAGTAATTAAAGCATTCATAATTAAATTATGCATATCTCGAAATTCCTTTTCAAAATAAATCATAAATTTTAATCCAAAACTATGATTTAGTTTCCAAAATATATTTCAAAATTATTTGTGCTTTAAAGCATAATGATCTAACGTAAGACTTATTAATTTAACAACTTTCTGTTACTAACTAGGACATAAAATTTATATTATTTACTCATTTCTTTATACTTAATTAAAATATATCAACTCTTAATTACGACATTAAATTTTAATCCTTTCAATACTAAAAGTTTATATCATCACACTATGTCTCAGTCAAAAGCCTAATATTCATAACTTTATGTGTTTAATCTCGTACACATATTATGTGTGCCATAATTACACCAATTTTCACCATGTCCACTATTCTAATTGAAACCATATTTAACCTTTTAAATATTATGTCAAATAACCTTTAAGTTATAGCCTTATCCTCAAGGTTATAGAAAATCTATTAGTAAACTTGATTAATTCGATCATCATTATTGGTTATATCCTCGTGACAACTAATATGTGGTTACCAACATACTCAACTTCTAATTTTGTGCACTCATAGTTCTTAATTCAACATTTATTGGACAAAAATAATCATATTTTTATACCATTCAAGACATGATTTTAACACCACAATCATGTTATCAACTTAGTAAGGTACGTTACAAGTATTTTTATGAATCTCAGAGTCAACCTAAACTAATTACATAATCAAAATTCAAAATAAGTCATGAATATACTTAAATATAAATTTTTAGCTTGCCATTTAACAATTGACTTTTTAAAGTTCAGACCTCTATTTTATCATGAAAATAACTCATAAACATAGCTAAGGATATAGCAAGTATCCTTGTAAAGATTCAGGAGTATCCGAGTTCAAATTCACAACTAAAATAACTTAGTGTTCTTGGATAATAATTTTAGGATAGATTTTTGGGGTAAGCTTTCACAAGCAATATAACCACTCCAAAAACCCTAATTTTCACCCAAATTAATTTATACATATAGTACAAAGTGTCACAATGGTTTATACTCAAATTCATATCCAACCTATATCAATTACATAATCAATTTATCAGGATATTTTCAGTTAAATACCATTAGAAAAGATTTTAGGGCTTGAATTTTAGCACCCGTAAGACCACTTTTAAAGCTCTATTTTGTCTTCAATTTAAAAATTTGTTAAAATATATAATGTGACAAATATTCACACAAAATTTTAAAGCAATTCTAGACCATTTACATATTCAAGCATTAAAGGTATGCATTAAGAGTTCTCAAAGACACGATTCACCAAACATAATTTTGAAGCTTTGACATGACCACAATTTAACCACTTTATGTAATACCTAACCCTACTAATACCTTTATTAGAAGGTCGCATACTTGACCTACCTAACTTGAGTACTGGTGTTATCGAGTATTACTTCTTTTTTTTCCATTAACTAGTTAACTCTTATAACTTAGACATATAAATATAATATACTCCACTAGTATATATTACAAGATAACTATTCTAAAATTTTCCATCTCTATTATACATAAATTTCATAATACAGGCCATTGAATACAATTATTCGAACCTATAACATACTATTACTAAATATTCTAACAAAACAAAACTCTTGAGATTCTTCACTGCTCCTACTTCACTTTTTATACATCTAGCTATCTTTCAGAAAACTACACAACTCTGAAAATTATAATAAAAAGGAGTGGTGAGTATTTCTGAGAGAAAATACTCAGTGAATGAACAAATTATCAGGAAATAAAATAATTTAATAAATCTCGATAACTCGATAAAAGAAAATTCAAGCGCACAACTTAGAATGATATCATAGATAATGATACTATTGTTATTTTAAATAACAAACATAATGGTTATTTTAGTTGTATTTAATTTAATGAAACTTATTTATAACTTAAGGGCACTATCTTACAGTCACCCGTCAAGATTTTCTTTGCTTTACGTAATATAATAGAAGCTCAAACATTAATTTTAATAAAATAACTCACTACAACATAATCTCATAGCTTCATAAAATAGTTCATCATAATAGCATTGTTAAGGTAAACTATACACATACAATAGTGACTTCAGATATAGTGTCGACTAACACTACACCGAAAGCAATATAAATAAGTCATCATGCATATAATGACTTAAGTGTGATAAGCACTTAAGCCAATAATAACTCGAATGCCAAATCCTAATTAATATATGTATCCGACCCCAAGTAACAGCTATACATATACCTCGGATATTGTATTACATCTACAAGTTAGAATGTGCACCTGACCCTAGGTAATGGCTATACACACTTACCAAACTTACATCCATAAGGTAAAATTTGCACCTGGCCTTTGGCATCGGCTATACACACTTACCAAACTTACATTTATAAGATAAAATGTGCACCGGCCCCTGGCATCGGCTATACACACTTACCAAACTTATATCTATAAGGTAAAATATGCACTCGGCCCTTGGCATCAGCTATACACACTTACTAAACTTATATCTATAAGGCAAAATGTGAACTCGGCCCCTAGTATCGACTATACACACTTACCGACCCTACCATATTCCCGATATGGACTTACGATCTCTTAGTGCCATATATGATTGTGCTCATTGTTATAACATTCTTTAAAAGTTCTCGTGTATTTATGTATTATTTTCATTTTCTCATGTCTTTCTTTTCACATCAGTTTCCTGTAACATCCTTCAAATTTCACTTTCTAAATCATCAATGTCATTCTTATTGGAACATTATTATTGTAATTTCCAAGATCATTCTCATGTTTGATGTCATTGGAGCATTTTATATCTTTAGTCTCTATATTGAAGACTTGAATACTTTCTGTATTCACTTTAAAATTTGGATATTGTAGCATTCTCGCTTTAACTTCTCTATTTCTTAAATTATAAAACCATTTCAAAAAGGAATAAAGTTTGTGCATACATACATACATACATACATACATATATATATATATATATTATACGTATACATTTTCTTAACATTATAATATCACATTTTCAATCTTATAGAATTTGGTTCCATTCAAATTTGGAACATGAAATTTCCTTTGGTTTATATCTCATTACTTATTTTAATACTTTTTCGGTTTGATTTATCATCTAATATGAATTTAGTCTCTATGTCGGAGACTTGGAATTTTGTTAGATGTTATCATGCTTTCTAATTAAACTTAAAATCCTTAAGCTTATGATATTTTAATTGGTTATGATTTGATATCATTTGCATTTGTTGTCAAGATTTGGTATTAATCCTTTAGCTATCCTTTACCTTTTAAAGTAAGGAATGCACACCAATTCTAAGTTCATTTAAATAACTCAATTTCATGGTTACATATATCTGTAACTAAATCTCATATATCTTTGGTAAAACAGGTTCTATTTAACCTATTTTGGGTTAATTTAAGTGACTTAAGTGTTTATATGGGTGTTGACATATTTCTAGTTCAGTTTAGGTTGTAAATTTTGCATTAAGCCCATTTATCATAAGCACTGGCCACAGAGGCACCTCTTCAATGCCACTAAGGTGCCTTCTCAGTACAAAGGCGTCGTACATAGAGGCATTTTGCACCAAAAAATGATAAAACTTCAACCAAAAATCCAAGTTTTCACCATAAATTGCTTCATAAAATACCACAATACATATTTTAAACATTCTAGCACATTTATAATGTGATAATGTGTGCATTATACTTTGAACTCATAATTCAAAATAACATTTTCTCTAAAAACATCAAAAACTCCAACATCATGAATTGAAATCAAGAAAACAAACTAAAGAGAAGTCCACTCACAAGATTTAAGCTATGATATCTCTAAATTCTTAGAAGTTGAAAACCTAGCTACAGTGTTTTCGTCTCTATCTTGTTCTTCTTCTTCCAACAGCTCCCTCCCTCTTTTTCTTCCCCTTCTTATGCGTTAAAATGCATGAGTTTTTTTTTAATCCTTTAAGTTTTAACACTTCACTCATAAGTTCTTGTACAACTTTCTTCTTTTTAATTTGATACTTGATCACTTCTAATTATATCTGAATTTCTAAATTTGATTTTATTCTCATTATATTTTCCATATCAATTTTACCCAAAATAATAATACTCAATTATATTAAATTAACCATTTCATTCTATCAAATTATTCTCGAGGACATGGATATTACACCTCAAAATTTCAGATATAAGCTCAAAATGTCATAAACACTTAGTTTTATATTTAATTTAGCATCATATCTAATTTTAGGGTTCATTAAGTATCATTTAGATATTGAAAAACATAATTCATGCAACAAGGATTTTTAGTAACCACTTGTGTAGCTTAAAACTAAGGCAGAAAGATACACTATGGAATCAAAGAATTTTAGCACCAAAAAATATGGACATAAGGACAATATAATAAGTTTGATATCTGGAAATTTTCATGTTAAAAAGCATATGAATAAGGGATAAACTTTTAAGAAAATAGTTCCATACCATCAAGGAAACAAAATTTAAAATCAAGGATCAAGAACAATTCTATCCCAATGAATATTTCTATAATTACACAGCTTATAATAGCTTCAAATTCAATATGCATGCCCTCTAATATGGCTACAAATATCTTAAAAGATTACCTATGAAATTCAGTAGCAATTAAAAGCTCAATAACCCTATCTAAAGCTCATTGGTTCTTTATATACTTCAAAAGAGTGACAACTTGACCTTGATTTATTTCTTTCCTTTGAAACAGCTCTTAAAACACTTAGCTCAGCCTTTATAATGCTTGTTAACCTTCATAAAATACTCCTAAAATGACATATGAACTTTCCTTAAGAAATACAAGCTATAATGTTCATGAATTTTCTTGATTTAGTGTTCTTAGATTTTAAGGAGCAAGAGTCCTTCCTATATGTATCTCTTTATCTCTCCTTTTTATCCTATATATATATATATATATATATATATATGTATGTATGTATGTATTTATTTTTACTAAATGGAAAATGTCAGCTGAAAGCAATGACCTAAAGATGGGGAGGTAATGTCTATTTATAACCTCTCTTAAGCAAGCCATTAAACTAATTAAGCATGGATTAACATAATTAAACTAATACATGTCTTGCTTCCTAACTAATTCTTCTCATGCAAGTCTCCTACCTGTGCCACTTGGATTTCACTACTTGTGTAGTGGTGAATTCTCTATATACTATCCCACTAATCTCATGTGAGCTCTCCTTTGTTTTTAAATCAGCCTCTAATCCAAACCTTAGTTACATCTTTAATCAATAAATTTCAATTTGTGTCAATTGAGTTCAAATTCTTCACCACTTTTTAATCCTTCACTTTTTCTTCAAAATTCCTTATTTTTCACTTAATTTTAATCATTTTGAGTGATGGTAAAATCCAAAAATTCCCACTACTCCGTCTAAAATTGTTTATAGTACTACACTATGTTTTGGTATACCTAAATGCGACAATTACAATGCATTCGAGAATACGAATGTTATAATGTAGTCATAATGTTTACCTCTAAATAATGCATATAATAAAACTGAAATTATTTCATAAAATAAAATTTATAAAACTAAATTATAAAGTTATTATATGTTCTTTAATGCCAATTTTTTATACTATTTAAAAGCAATTTAAAGTATAATATAGGAAACTAAAGAGTTAAAATAGAATTAAATAAAAATAAATAGATAAGCAAATGAAAATGAGGAGTTATGGTAATTAAAACATTTCAAGTTAATGGAAAATAAAAAAATTGGAATATGTAAAGAAAATAAAAAATTAGAAAGATAAATAATATATAAAATAACTTTTTTTTTCAAATTATATAAAACACACACACATTAGAGTTAGGGATACGGTATACTCCTTCACAAAACCATGATAATTTTATAAAGGTGTGCTAACCCATACAACTCACAGATACACATACTCCACAACTAATGTAGGATCTCAAAGGACCAGTTCATTCCCCTGTTCCTGATATAAAATAACTTAACTAATGACAAATAACTATATGATGAACGAGTAAGAAAGAATTTAAAATTATAACATTAATTTTTAAATGATCATTATCAAATTTTAAACCAAAGCAACAACATACTAAATTATGTAGAGTTTTAATGGCTTTTAGAAAAAGCTTTGAAAGTGTAGTAATTGTACTTTAATGCCCCTTTTAACATGTGTCTTTTAATATCATTTTTACTTTTGAGATAATAATACCTCTCAAATTCTTGAATTTTGTAAAATATTTAAAATCACCAAAATTTAAAAATGCTTTTAAAAAAGACATATTTATGTTAGAACACACCTATTTAATATATTACCCAATATATAATAGAGAATATAAAAAATAGTAAGATATTAGAATATATAAAATCGATAAACAACTTTAAAATTATTTAATTAAGGACAATATATATGTTTTTTTTTTTAAGTTGCAAAATTTATTTTCTTTTTATCACAAACACTAGTTGTTTATTAAAAAATTTCCAAGAAACTTGAATTACTTGATATGTAGAATAACATGGTTGAGTGCTTGAATGAATTAAAATAGTAAACTAATGAACATATATAAGTACATTACTATAATTGAATAATAAACATAAAATGCATGAAAAATAAGTAGAAAGCTTAAAAAATAAATATTTTACTTTTTCCTCAATTGAAAAAAGCAACTCAAAATTTATTTGAAGATATGCTTAGAACTTTAAACATCAAAATTGGTTAAAACTCTTCCATTTTATAGTATTTGAAAAGTATCATTAAGAAATATATGAAATAATTAAAAAATATAATTAAAAGATATTTATAACATGTATTTATTTATATTATTTAATTTCTATAACTTGCTATTTAACAAAAAAATCAAAATATATTTTGTAATTTGTTATTCAATTATATTATGTAACTTATATAACTTACTATTTGATTAAGAATAGATATAGAAACTAAATAATTTAATAAAGAAGAAAAGAATGTTATTAAAACTTAGTATTATCACATGAAAATATTATATCCGAAAGAAATGATTTAAAAAAATAGACATCCATTTAGGAGAGAGAAATTGACATTATATCTTAGTTTTCATATATATTATAAATTGTAAACCGATAAAAAAATGGCCATATTTGTAGGTTTAAAACATAGTTTTACATATAAAAATTAGAAAATTTTTATTTATTATGTATTATTTAGATTTGTAACACTTATTTATATGTCAGGAAAAAGTACAATTTTCTACCCCGTGGCTTTCAAGTTTTGTAAAATTGGTTCTGTGGTATTTTTAGTGAAAATATACTACCTGTAGAATTTTTCGTCAGTAAGTAACTACCAAAGCTTGTAATGTTATTTGACAAGGTGATGTGGCAAATTGCGTGGCAACTGACATAGATGACTTTTACAGCTAAAAAAAAAGAAGAAGTGAAGGACGTCATTCACTACTCCTATGGTATTATAAATCCTTTTTATTATTTGAATCTCTAACTATCTAACTCTCTATAACTCTCTCTTTATTGAATTGATCCCAACCTCCCTTCTATCTGAAATTGAAGTATGAAATTGCATTGAATCGAAAATCAAATATATGTACTTATACTTGCAAGGTAGCTTTATTTTGAATAGAAGAAGATTTGAAATTTGGATATTTTTCTTATGAAGAAGGCAATTGAAAGAAAGAAATTTGTCCAATTCATTAAAGAAGGCACTTTATTACTTAAGGTATAAGGTATATAAATACAGTGGAAACTGTCTTTTTCTCAAATGTAGAAGGGGTTTAGGTTTAGGTAAATGGGTTTCACGTATAGGTACAATTAGGGTTTTTGAGTTAAAGAGTTTTTTCTATTATAATAACCATTGTTTATTCTTGTTCTTTATATGGGTAATAAAAATGGTGAATTTAGTAATACATTATGGGGGCTCTTGGGCTGATAATCCAGACATGGTGTACTGTGGTGGGACAATTGAACAGTTTGATAATTTTAAAATGGACCATTTGCCTTTCTTTAAGTTATAATGGTATTGTAGGAACTAGAGTTATAAAAATAAATGTAAGATATGGTATAGACTCTAGGGTATCATTGGTAAAAAAGCTATAGAAGAGATTTTAAATGACAAAGATATAAAATTGATGTTAGAATATAATCAAGGGTATTCTTATTTAGAGCTATATGTTGTTGAAATTTTAAATTGATTAAATATTAAAAATCCTAGTAAAAATATGGACAATGAGGTACAAGAGACAAAAGTGTAGCATGTGAAATGTTTATTTTAATGCCTTATATTCCTAGAGAGAATGCAGGTGATAATGGAGGGTTTAGTTTGGGTGAAAATATAAATGAGAATATAGGGGTGAATGTACCTAATATTGAGTCTGAGAGTGCATGTGATAATGTATTTGATATTAAGATTAAGAGTGCAGAAAGGAATATATCTAATATTGAGATTGAGAGTGCAAGGCTGAATGCAGATGATAGTGAAACTGGGTGTGAGAATGGAGGTGAAGCTGTATAGGAAATATAGATGTAATTGGGTATGAGAATGCAGGTGTTAATGCATCTAAGAATGCATGTGAGAATGTTGCTGTGGGAGAAAGGGAAATAAAAGGAAATCATGTTGAAATGGAAGGGAATTAGGATCAAGGAGAAAGGAAAAGAGAAGGAAATCAAGTTGAAATAAAAGGGAATCAGGATCATAGAGAAAGAGAAGGAAATCAAATTAAAATTGATGGGAATGACAAAGATAGAGAGGGAATTGAAGGTAATAAAAGTAAGACTACTACTCAAAGTGAAGTGGTGGCTGAGCCAAAAAATATAATATATTTGGTGAATTATGGGATGATGACACAAATGGTGGTGATTAAGAGCCTAGTGAAGGTAGTAATTCTAGCACAAGTAAATTAAAGAGCAATGTGATTAGCAGTATATATGATGACTTAGAGGGGAGCGATGATGACATTTTAAAAAAATAAGTTGGTAAGGAAGAGCAAACGACAAAAGGTGATGGTTAACCAAATCCTCCTAATAACTCCTTTGACCTAGGCCACAAAGAATTTGAATGACAAATACTATAAAGAGTTCAATGAGCCAAGAGTGGATGCTAATGAAACTGATAGTTTAAAAGGCTCTGATGATGAAGGACATGAACATTATTAAGACTTCAATGAGTTGATAGGAATGAAAGATCCTATTTTATACAAAAAGATGAGATTTTCTGACAAATAGATTTTTTTGCAAGCATTAAAGGAGTGGGCTATAAGAAGAGGCTACCATTATGTCTTGAATAAAAGTACTTCATAAAGGGTCACAGCCTTATGTAAGAATAATTATGGCTTCAGAATTCATGCTTCTAAGCTAAAGGAGTCCAACGTTTTTTAAATTAAAACTTTCATGCTAGATCGTTTATGCCCAAAAGATTTTAAGAATAACTTGGTGAATTGAGCTTACTTAGCTACAAGGTACTTTAATGATATAAGAGATAATCCAAATTAGGATGTTTATGCACTGCAAAAGAACTTGCAAAGAAATCTGGGGCATAAGTTAACAATTTCCAAATATTATATAAGAAAAAGAATATGCAAAAAAAATCATTTAAAGTGATATCAATGAATAATAAAGAAGGTTGTGGGATTATGTAGAGACAGTGAGGAAGACTAATCTTAGTAGCATAGTGAAACTAAAAACTAAGTTTAGTTTAGAAGACACAAGTGAGGTCCTTGCTAAAGATGGAGATGATATTACCAGAATGCTACAAGTGATAATTATGTTTCACTATTTATGCATACGGTTATCAGCATAAAAGAAAGGTTATTTTTCAGGCATAAGGCCTATTATTGGTTTAGATGGATGCCATTTGAAGACCTCAATGGGTCGCCAACTGTTGTGTGTTATTGTAAGGAATAGAAATGATAATATGTTTCCCCTTGTATGTACAACTATAGATATAGAGTGCAAGGACGCATGGCTATGGTTCTTGGGCATTTTATTTAAAGATTTTAGCCATCCCAATAAGACTGGATAATCTGACAAGCAAAAAGTAAGTAATAGTTACATAAAACTTTTAATCTCTATAAGTTTGCTTCAATGTAAATAAGCTATTGTTTATTTTATTTGATTTTTAGGAACTGGTAAAAGCATTTGTAATGGTAATGCCAAATATTGAACACAACTATTATGTTAAGCATATGGTTAAAACTTTTAAGCCTCTGTTTAAAAAGGTGAGAAAAAATTGGTGTGGTTTGCTATTGGTGCCTTAACCATCAAGATGTTTGAAGCACACATATAGAAAATAAAGAAAATTGAAGACAAAGTATATGACTGGTTGCAAAGACAAGAACCACGCACCTAGGCTCGCTGTTTCCAATCCATTCATACCAAATGTAATGTTATACAGAACAATAAAAGTCCTTCAATTCCTACATAAAAAAAATGTAAAGACATATATATTTTAAGTATAATGGAGTGGATTATAAAGAAATTGATAAAAAGAATTCATGTAAAATACAATAACATGTTAAAGTATAAGGGAAATATTTGTCCAAATGTGCAAGATAATTTAAAACTATTAAAGATAGATAACATAAATTGTTTTAGTACTCCAACTGGTCATTTAACATGTGAGGTGGATTATTACAGCACACAATGCTTTGTTACCCTTGCTGATAGAAGTTGCACCTGCCGAATGTGAGACTTAAGTGGTGTCCCTTGTAAGCACGCCATTTGTACTATTTATGCTAATAGGGATTTTCCTGAAGACTATATTCATAAGTTTTTTGAAGCAAACATATTTGGTTATTTACAGGAACATAATCAATCTAGTTCTAAATAAGGAAGAATAAGAGAGGATAGAAATTTATGATATTATGCCTAACATACCAAGGAAGCCTACAAGCAGACCAAAGAAAAAAGGATATGCTCAAGTAAAGAACTAGTTAATCCTTATACAATATATATAGTAAGTGGCTTTGTTATATATGGAAAATATGGTCAGAAGGGACATAACGTAAAAGGCTGCAAACCACGAATCACAAGTGAAATAGCAAGATAAAAAAGGATGAGGCTTCGAAAACAAAAGGGAATATGGTGAGATACTTCATATGTTTATGTGTCATGGTTGTAATAGGTCAAATTTGTTTATAGAAAACTATATAATAGGTTTTATTTTGATGTTTCAGGAATCTATAAAAAAAAAGACCTAAAAGAAGAAGGGCATCAAGTTCATAGCTATCAGCTTCAGTTGATGAGTAGGTTGTTATCTTTAGTATATTCTTTAGGGAATAAGGTTCAATTTGGCCCTTAAACTTTTTGGAAAGGTTCAAATTGCCCTTTTTGACTTTTTTCGATAATTTACCCCCTCAACTTTTCAATAAAGGTCAAATTAACCCTAAAAATTTTATTTACACCCCTATTAGCTAAGATGTACACAAATATCACAATAAAAATTACAAATAACTCCCTCATACTTTAGCTAGTTACAAATTAGTCCATACTTTCATAGAAATATTTAGTAAAAAATTAAAGCTTTATTTTTTAAAATTATATTTAAGCCATTAATTCATTTATGGTATATTATATTATTAGACAAATTTATTTAGTCACCAATAACTTTTAATAATTTTTCAAATATTAAAATTTATTTCATTTATCATATTATTATTTGTATATTAATACATAAAATTTTAAAATATTTTAACATTATGTGTCAAATTTTTTTTAATTTGTATGACATTTTAATGAACTATCATATGTCATACAAAGATTAAATTATTTTAAAAAATTTGACATATATATTAAATTATTTTAAAAATTTATGTATTAATATACAAATTAATTAGGAAAATTCTATTGTTACTTTGATTTATAGTTACTTTTATTTTAGTTTATTTTATTTTAATCACCATTTGATGAGAGTATATTTAATCATCCAAAGGTGGTTATTTACAACATACATTGTACTTTGTAAAAATCAAAGTAACCATATAATACACCAATTAACAATATAATAAATGAAATAAATTTTAATATATATTAAAAAATTATTATAAGTTATTGGTGACTAAATAAATTTGTCTAATAATATAATATACCATAAATAAATTAAGGGTTTAAATATAATTTTAACAAATAAATTTTTAATTTTTTACTAAATATTTTTATGAAAGTATGCACTAATTTGTTAACTAGCTAAAGTATCAGGGAGTTATTTGTAATTTTTAGTATGATATTTGTGTACATCTCAGACAATAGGGGTGTAAATGAAATTTTTAGGGCCAATTTGACCTTTATCGAAAAATTGAGGGGGTAAATTGTAGAAAAAGGTCAAAAAAGGGCAATTTGAACCTTTCTAAAAAGTTTAAGGGCTAAATCGAACCTTATTCCTATTCTTTAGTCATGGTATGTTTATTATGGATTGAACTAAAAGATGATTGTTAATAAACATGTTTATGAAAATCCAAGAATAAGGGCATCAAGTTCACAACCATCACCCTTACCTATTAAGCAGGTTGATAATGGCATTTACATATATATTTTTTTATGTTTGAGACTTTTTTTTAATAATGTTATATTACTTTGTATTGTATTCAATCATTCGTGATACTAATTAGGTTGAACAAAGTACAAGAACAAGGGCATCACTTTCACAACCATCACCCACACCTAATGAGCATGCATGAAGTACAAGAATGCATTTTTCTTAGCCAAATGAAAGTGAATATTCCCAGGTACTGTATTCAACTTCCAACAGGTTAAAACAAGTTCATTTAGTTCACATGCTTGGAAAAATTATGGATAATTTCTTTCTTTTTTTTTTTTTTTTGGTAGTTCAAGTTGTTAAGAAACATTGTTCACATTTCAAGCCACCAAGACCTTGACAAGCAACTTTCATCAATGTACTAGCTCAACCCCAGAATCAAGCCCCCCCAAAAGCAACTTGCCACTCAGAAGTAAACAGCCACTCATAAGCAAGCAGCCACTCATAAGTAAGCATTAAGTACAAGGCCAACCATTTCTAGTGCTGCAAAGGTTTCCACCAAAAACAAATCAGCTTCATTAAAGATACCGCCATCAAGTTAACAAAATAACTCACATACCCACTGCTTATGGGAAAGACAAGTCTTACTTGTTTTATAGATGAGATCGAACTCAAACTCAATGATACTCAACTTACAAATTGCCTTGTTTATCACTCACACAGAGACGCGTGTGTATATATATGCCATCTCATTTCATAATTGATTAATGAATTTTAATTATATTTATAATTTAGTAAAGTTAGTAATTAAAATGGAAAAAAAAAATTAAAATGGTGCATTATATTTGTATAATAAGTTTAAAAATATCAATATAAATATTTTAGTAAAAAATATAAAATTAGCAATATAAAAAATAATGATTAAATTTCTGTAATCTAGGTAAAAATTTCTAACAATTAAAAAATACCGAATAATAAAGCAAGCTGAGTTTTATTTTTTTGTGAACTGCTCTGGAATCGAGCTTACAAACATAAAATAATGTCAAACTCGAGCACTTCTAAACACCGAACCAAGGTCAGCTGCTAATATTTCCTTAAATGAAAGAGGCTTGCCCCATCGAGCCTATGAAAGTGCACCATCATATTTCATATATAGATGGAGGAAAAAAGTCAATCTTTAAACAAAATATCGGAAAAAATGTGTCATAAAAACTAGAAATAAATTTAATTCATCAATCATACAATCCGTCTTGTAAACAGGAGGAAAAACAAATCCATGTTGCAAAAAAAGTTAATGCCACTACCATGGTTCTTGTCATGCAAAACCAGCCCAGAACAAGCCAATCCACCAATCCATCAACCGCTATTATACAAACTCATTATAAACGAGTATGGTGATCAACGTTAACATCAATCACACAACTTAAAACACCATCTACCTGGCAATACAATCAACACAGCAAATCTTTAATCTTTTAGATCAGATCAGCAACATTCATTGGCATTTCATCGATCTGGGTACTATAATACTGCTCTATGTCTCTTAAAATCTTGATATCATCACTTTTGACAAAATTTATGGCAACACCCTGAGAACATCCCAAAAGTCATTCAGTTGACAATAAATAAAACAAGCAGGCGGCATTTTAAGACATCAGAGCAGAGTGATAATATCAAGAATGAGCATCTAGTATATTATGACAAAATATTTCATTGTAAGCGACGATTATAAAATCATTGTTAGAGAAAGAAAGATATCATCATTACAAATACAAATCCCTTAACATTTTAGACATGACAGGTTACGAAGCTATTATAGAATAAATCATTGTTAGAGAAAGAAATGAATTTGCATAGTGTTGATACTAGAATAAGAATTATACAGCAAAAATAAAAAACAAACTATGTACCTTGCGTCCAAAACGGCCCGAACGCCCAATTCTGTGGATGTAAAGCTCTCGATTGTTTGGAAGATCATAATTAATCACCAAAGAAACCTGAGGAGAGAAGAACTAGCCCTATAAGAAAGACAAATACAGCAGAGGGTGCCTTCACGACAACTAAAATAAAGGAAAATACAAAATGGGATGTGCCTGCTGACAAAGGAACAAACAAGAGACAGAGAGGACACTGCAGTCGCGCTCTTTTTGCACTCATTGATATTAAAATTTGCAATTTACGAAAATAAGTGCAGGAATAACATGATGATAATCATAAAATGACATTAAAGAGACATTTTTTTTCTAATGCAAGCTTATTGCAAAAATGTTCCAAATGAAATACAACTATAGTGTTTCTTGATGAGATTTTTAATTAGTAGATGACTGCAATTGGTAATTACAACTGAATATTATTTCTAACATAATAGCAAGAATAAGAAGACCAAAAAAATCAACTTCAAGCTACAAAAATATCCAGATTCTGTACTTTTCCCCTCATTCCACAGGAGGGGGAATGGATTTTTAATTGCCAGTACACCAAATGTTACTATCCAAGTGAAGGTCAGGCCACAAAACTTCATTTTATGCACAAAATCATATTAGAAGGATAATCCGAGATTATTTTGTTGTCAAAAAAAGAAATCATTCATGGTAAACCTCCGCTCTTGGATAAAATTGGTAAAGGCTCATCCAAAGAGGAAAAAACGAAGTACGTGCAAAATTAAACACAGAATAGCCGAAGTACGTGCAAAATTAAACACAGAATAGCCCTACATGACAGCCCTAATATTGATTTTCCTTTCATCTTTCTTCATGTATGTTATATTACTGAATGTACACTAAAGCAGAATAGATTTTAGTCACTAGCCTGTTGAACATCAAGCCCCCTGGCCCAAACATCAGTAGTGATTAGGACTCTGGTTGTACCAGACCGGAATTCTCCCATAATTGCATCTCTCTCCTTCTGTGGCATGTCACCATGCATTGATGAAACTGTGAAGTTACTACTCCGCATCTTCTCTGTTAGCCA
>CATIWO010237430.1:0-13730 GCA_949673435.1 Macaranga tanarius | reverse complement strand
CTTTTCTCCTTCCCCCCTTTCTTTGTATGTTTTATTTATGTTGCTTGATTTGTTATTGTTATTATTTTGTGTGGAATTGTGTATGTGAATGTATGATTTAATGATTAAATTGCATGGAAATGGATTAATTTAATCAACTTGGACTAAATTGTAAAATTTGACAATTGTTTGAATTAAAATAGCCATTTGTATGTAATTCAAGAAATAATTAAATAATTAAAAATAATAAAACATAAAACACAAACGGAGGCCGATCGCAAGGTCGGGTGGGCCGCTAAAAGCCCATACCCAATTTCCGAACCCAATATCTGAGGACGGCTGCTGGGCTTCCTCCGTGGAATCCAGTTGCTGTAAAGTGTGTCCCGGGTTTTATCCGGGTGGCGACTCCATTCTCCAACCAAAGCCCTTTAAAAAGGCCCAACGTTGTACTCCTAGTGGGCCCTAAGCCCACACAGTGCCGTGGTCGCCGAACACTTGAGCGCGCGCTGAACCCCGCCACCTACACACAGCATGTAATTTTTTGATAGTATTATTTATATTATATAGATAAATTAATATTTTATTTTCTTCAAATAATTTAAAAAGTCTAATAAGGAAAGAATTAATATTAAATTAATTATAATTTTTTGTTATTTACTTATTAACTAAAATAAAATATATTTCATGCAATTATTTTTAAAGTGGAGAAAAATATAAATGTTTAGTTAATAAATTTTTAATCACCTTATGATTAATTATTACCAAAATTCTTTAAAAATATTGTTAAGGGTTATGATTAGTTATGATTATAGTTGTTTTTATAAACATATTATATGAAATTATTTTTAAAATAGAGAAAAGTATTAATGTTAAAAATGTTGAACTAGTGTTGTATAATTGTTCAAATAGAATGTTTTTTTTTTGAGGAAAAATAGAAATTTTTTTATGATTGCAATAAAGTATAACTTTATTAACTTTGTAATATTAGATTGACGTATACATTAAACAATATTTATTATTTTTAAAAACTTTATTAACTGAAAGTTTAATTAAATGAAAGACTAAAATTTAAAATTTTATTTTTTCTTATATCTAACTACAATTATATTTTAAAAAATAGAGCATATAATTTATTTGAAAGTAGTATTTATGTTATTTAGAAAATTAACACAATTATTGTGTTTAGCTAATTTTTATTAAATTTTTAATAAGAAAAGAATTAAAATTAAATTAATTAAAATTTTTATTTAATTATTAACTAAAAATAAAAAATTATATGAAATTAATTTCAAAATAAATAATTGAAAAATATTAAATAAATGATGGGTGATTGGTCATGTCAAAATTTTATTAAAATTTTAATAAATTATGAATTTATTGAGGTTGTAATATTAGATTGTTATATATAGATAAAAAATATATTTAAAATTTAAAAACTCAGCTTAATAAAAGTGTATACATAGAATCAATTAATATAATTATTTTTAAATAATACTATTTATCAAATGAAAATATTTTTATTTTTATTATTATTATTATTATTATTATTATTATTTACGTGAAAAGCATATGGTTAAATACTAGTAGGCATGTTAATAGTTCAATTGCTAATAGCATTTGATAAATAGTATATAATGGATAATGTCGGGTCCGTGCCCGAATATTTAATATTATATTTAGTTAGGACTAGATTGTATAGAAAATAAGTTTGATTTAAAGGATTTAATTGAAAGGAATTAAGATCGGGGATTAAAGTGAAATTAGGCAACAACCGCCCAATTCCTCAAATAAGAGAATTTGTTAAAAAAAAAAAAAGGGATGTGTTGACTGCATGGAAGGAGGTGATGCATGACTCACCTATTTCTGTCCATGCAGGCCAACAAAAGAAAGAAAAATGAAATTGGGTACAGATTGATTTCTGTGGGAAAAGAGAAAGGCAAAGCAAAATAAGGAAAAACATATGAAGTTCGTCTGAGAACCAACACCGGGAGTTAAGGGGAGTAGAAGGAATCAACGACGTAGGTGAGTGAATTACCTACTTCAAAATCCCATAATTTTTTTAATTGATTCGTTGATTTGAATAATTATTTAAATGATTTAATTAAATTTGTTTTCGGTCGGTTTTGATAAATTTTGATTTTCTAACCGTTAATTTGAAATGGGAAGGCGACACCTCAGTGTAAAGACGTGCACCTCAGCCCATTGAGGCCCTAAAGACGACGCTTCTATGGTACAGAGGCGTGCGCCTCTACTTGAGGAAGGCGGCGCCTCTGAGGCACAGAGGCGTGAGCCTCTGTAGAGAAGAGGCGGCGTCCCTATGTAAAGGCGACGCCCCTACGCTGGACAGGCGATGCCCCTGTGTGATTTTGAGTATTTTCTCGGTCTGTTTTCAAAGAAAAACGTGTTTCTGAACTGAATTTGAATACTGAGATATATTTATAGTGTTTTGCTTGGCTGTGTTCAAAATTGATTTGATAAACGATAATATTTGAATGATTTGAGTTTTTGATTACTAAAGGATTGCAGTAAGACCGTGCACAGGGTACGGCAGGGTTCAATGAGATGTAAGACTGTGTCCGGGACACAACAACTCATGTTATTTCCTGTATCCGAAATATAGTGATAAGCCTTTTAGGCTATTTTATATAATTTATGATTACAGTATGTATACCTGGCCCGAACCTTCAATGTACTGATTGATACCCACCACATTGACAGCAATCTGATTATATACTATTATTAAGAATCAGCTGTGATTTGATTATATTGTTTAAAGGAATCAATGTGATTTGATTCAGATTATTTGAATATTAGTTGTTTTGACTCTTTGATTTACAGTTATCATTAAATTATTTATGTTGATTGATTTTATAATACTTTTAATTTTCATTTGAAATGTTATTACTTTAGTTATCGAGAGTGTTTATTTTATTCATTCACTGAGTGTTTCGCATAGAAATACTCACCACTCTCTTTTGTAAAACTGTTTTGTTTTCAGCTTAGCTAGTGTACATACCTGTAAAGTAATAATGGCGATCATGTGGGTTGCCTAGTCTCTCGACGTACATGGAGAAGAGACGATGGTCCTGTATTATATTAGGCATGATCCCGACGCTAAGCTATCTTTCCGAGTTTCCGTAGACCTTATAGCCACTGACTACCGTACGTCCGTACTAGCACCATCAGGAACGACTTCTCGGACGGTTGTCTGACTGTCATTTCCGTTGCCTAAGAGACACAGGTTGGAGTCTGGGTCACTGTGACTTGGACTTAACTGTTGCAAACGCTGCTGAAACTATGACCCCCTTTTTACCGGTAGAGGGTTGAGGTTTAGGATTATTACTACCATTTTTGGATAGATATGTGGGTAGCATATCCTAGGGTAGTTAGTCTACCTTTTTCTAGAGATTTTTTAGGGCTATGATTCTATTGTTATATCTTATTGTATATATTTTTGCTAGCCCTTTTTCTTTAGTTTTTTCCCTCACCGCTGAACACTAACTTTGTATAATATAATGTATATATGTGTATATTATTTTCAGTTATGGTGTTCTGTTGTTAAGTTTGTTACTTATATTATCACTTATGTTCTATTTTGATTGGTGATTGTGATGTATATAAGTTTTAGTATTGATATTAAGCAATAATCAACATACTAGATTAGCAAATAACTTTGTGAATGTTATTAAGATATTATTCGTGCGAAACAAATGATACTAACCTCATTTATTAAACCAGTCCATCTGGATAGTTTCTTAGTTTCTTATTAGAAGTGATACCTCTCCACGCTGATACTCCGTGCTGGACAGTCTGGGTTGTCAATCTGTCCGATGTGGGTGCCGGTGGGGAGGGGTGTCACAAATAAGCTGTAAATATAGAATTATTTTCCAAAAAAAATATTACTATAGTTAATAAAATTTTATACAAAATAAATAAAATAATAAAAAATAAATTATCATATTATTAAATTTTTTATGGGAAACAAAAATATATAATAATTTATTAGGAAAATATCATGAAAATAAAAATATATAATATAATATAATATTATACATTTATACACAAAAAATTGGTTTAAATTTCATATAATACAATTAATAAAGAATAAACTAAAATTGTCTATAACAATTAGTTTATAGGTTATAAAAAGACATGTTGATGATTTTATACAACTTTTGTATCTTAAATTCAAACGATAAAAATAATATTTGATTAGTACACAAATGACAATAATAAAATAAAATTATAAATAAATAATAGAAATAAGAAAACCATCATAAAAAACTTAAAATTGATTCATATATTTTTTTTATAGATTTGATTTGTAGCTTATTAATGTAAAAAAAAAAAAAAAAAGAAACAAAGAGACAATTTACAAGATATACAAAAATAACAGAAAAATGAAAGTTTTTTTATTCTTTAATAATTTTTTTTTTTTGTGGTTACAAGCCTTTACCCACCCCAGCTAAATGGGATTAATTAACTATTAACCTTAATATCCTAATTTCTAAAATTTATTAAATAAGGGTAAACAAAAGTTAATACATTACATGAATAACATTTATCTTCTTCAATACTTACCAAAGTTCATAATAAGGAACATATTTGCTCCCAGAAGTATTTAAACACAAAAATTAAAAAAAAAAAAAGTATTTAAGCCCTTTATTTAACAAAAAGTACTAAACAATCATTTACTTCTCATACTTATAAGATTTACTGATGTTGACATAATATTTTAAAAAAAAATCAAATAAGTTTTATATAAATTAGAATATTATTTTTGTTATTTTTGAAATGGTCCACATCTTGCTAACGTTAATCATTCCATTAACGTATTTTTCAACAGAAAATATTTTTTATTTAATTTCATATTTTTATATAACTTAATTTAATTTATTATAATTTATTTTTAAAAATATATTATTTAATTATAAAGATAATATTCATGAATAATATAATATTAAATTAAAAAATATAAAATTTTTAATTAATGTCAGTAGAGAAAGTAACATAATAATTAATGGGATAGTCATCAACAAGCAAATAATTGTTTAATGTTTTTGTTAAATGAGAGGTTAAATACTTTATTTTAAAAAAATTGTATTTAAATGCTTTCTAAATTTTATTTGATGGCAAATTTGCTCCTCGTGAATATTATAGGCAAAAATGCACTTTTGTCTGACAATTATCTTTTCTTTAGCATGTCAAAAATAATAAATCCTATTAACAGAAAACAATAAACATCGTTTGAAAAAGGAGGTTAAATACGGTTTTCAATACTTATAATTATTATTTTTTTTTAAAAAAAAAATAACGGTTCATTACTTTTGAGTTGCAACTAGATTCAGACTTTTTTAAGAGCGTTGCCGTGTAGATTCCTAGCTCAAAAACTACATTTTTGTGCTTTATGCATTAACTGTGTTTTTTTTATTGTTTGAGCTGCATCTTACAGGTAAATCTAACGTTAAGAGTTCAGATTAAAAACTCGACCACAATGCACACGTTGGTTCACTAATTCACCGTGCTCCATGTTGACCGATATAATGACGAAATAAATAGGGACCATAAGTTTGGTCAAAAAAAAAAAAAAAATAGGGACCATAAGTGAGTTTAGTTTTGTTCAACCAATGAAGCTTCATATGAATATAACTAGAATTACATACTAATGTATCATACTGTTGATCTGTTTATTGCATAATGAGAATTCAAGAGTTCACTTCTTTACATACGTATTCTTTATATACCTACATGTGCAGTCCAAATTTGAACTTTTAAACAATGGCCTAAAATTCGGCATTCTCAAGTATGGCGCCAGTGTGATTGAATCCACATGACACTTGCAAGGCTTTCACATTCTTTTCAAACATGACGAGCATAGGGTTCGGATAGTCAACATCACTCCCATGACCCTGTATGCAGAGACCAATTCATAAATAAAAGGAAGACTGCTAAAAATAAAAAGCAGGCAATTGCCAAGATTAGTATGTGAGATCACAGTCCACAAAAGCTAAAATAAAGGCAATTATAGACAAGGGATCAAAAATATGGAACTACAGCTTCATTATAAGATTATATAAAATAATGGGGTTACACATGACAGAAAATCATCTAAAATCTATTGCCATTAGATCCTGACTGATGCGAAGCAAAGCACGCAAAATTTCGGCATTATACTGTAAATGCATTTCACTTGGTATTGAGAGGTCTCCTTTGACATAAAGGAAAATTATCAGATTTCAAGATGTCATTGAACAGTTATGCAAAATTCATACAGATACAGCTATGCAAATGCACAACAGGGGTAATTATGCGGTCAGACTAGTGAACTCCACTCCTCATCCTTTTGTTTTGTAGTGCTTAGCTAATGAGTCAATAAGAGTAGATAGCGGTATACCATAGAAGTGAACTTTCGTTTAACTGTGAAAGAAGAAAATGTTCTATTGAGAGATAAAAAAGGGAAGGACGGTACAGGGGATAGGAATATGTCTTTTATTGTCCAAAGTTGTCCGGTCTCCTTCGACATCAAGGAGAATTATCAGATTTCACAACAATGAAATTTTATACCACTGTAATCAGGCAGCTAAATAAAGTAGTGGTAACTATACAGTCAAATGAGTGATTTAGTTCACTCATCCTCCCATTGTTTGGTGGTGCTTTGCTGTTGAATTTTGGGTGACACATATGTGAACCTTCGATTAACAGAGAACGAAAAAGAATTTTAAGAAGGGAGGAGGTAAAGGAAAGAGAATATCTCTCTTTTGCTGCCTAATGTTGTTACTTAACAAACATTTATACGCTCTTGATGTCATTATTAAAGGAAGGATTAGTTTGATTCTGATAAAGGTGACAATTGTTACAAAGGTGATATAAAAATTGAGGTTATAGGAAAGCACTGAAATATTCCCTGAAAGTTTAGGGACTGAGTAAAATTCACCAATCTTTTAGAGGAACTTGTTAGTCAGGGAAAAGTGAGAATGATAATAAATTATAGGCAATAGGTACAAAAGAGTCCTTCAGCTTCTATAAAAAAATATAAATATTACCTTAAACTTAGTGTTGGACCATTGAAGCCCCATAAACTTTAGAAAACGGCTCAAATGAGCTCTTTGTTTATCGTCTACTTAACAAACATCAGTCTGATTTTTGGAACTGCAAAAGGTACAAAAGAAAAAAAATGCTTAATCTTTTGTTTAGGTACAACTAAACCATAAATATTCTTAGAAATCCAATATGTCTATTTGTTTATTATTAATTGATTTTTCATTTTTAAAAATTTATCTTAAAAAATTATTTTATTCTTAAAAATTATTGATTTTGAGCACATATTATTTAAATTTATTTTTGTATTAATATTATAATAATTTTTCTAAGAATAAAAATATTTACAGGCTAAAATCATCTTTTAAAAATAAACATATATATTTTAGAATAATTTTGACCATAGTAATTTTTCCAATAAAAATTTTTACACTCTTAAATTTGGCTAATAATTTTTACACTTTAAAAGTGTAGAACTTACTTAGAAAAATTATTTTAGAGCATATATAATTTATTTTTATTTTTACATTAATAATTTTTTCTAAAAATAAAAATGTTTACGCTCTAAAATTATTTTTTTAAAAAAATTTTGACCAATAATTTTTATACTCTTAAATAAATTTGGCCAATAATTTTACACTTTGAAATTATTTTTAAGAAAATTAGTAATATATGTTCTAAAAAATAATAATTTTTAAAAATGGTTTTTTAGCCTTTATAATAAATTTTTATAAATAAGAAATCAAATAGTACAAATCATATTTAGGGCTTAATTGTACCAAAGTAAAAAATTAAGGGCTTTTTTGTACTTTTTGCAGTCCCAAAAAACAGACTTTAATGTTTGTTAAATAGATATAAAAACTCATTTGAGCATTGTTTAAAGTTTATGGGCTTCAATAGTTCAACACTAAGTTTAAGGTGATATTTCTTCTTTTGATAAAAGTTGAAGGATATTTTTGTAACTTTTGCCTAAATTATATAACTAGGAACAATCTCAAGCATTGCTCGTATAATTGGATCAAACAATTTTATTGGGCACAAGAGGTGAAACTGCAAACCAGTTGGCCACCAGAAGAATGCTCATCTTCAGAAAATGTCCCATTAGAACCTCCCCAACCCCAAGTGTAAATGTTGCCATCTGAACGCCATTATAAACCATCCTTAATCAGAAATCATAAGAAAATTGGTCTACAAAATGTAACAAAAGGCACAGACAGCATAGAACATAAATTACCACAAAAGAAATTTAATCAATTTAACAAAATGGGAAAAGATCATCAAATATAATTTCAAAACAAAATGAATTATAGCTAAGAGTTCTTCCCAGCCCTTTGATTTACCATAAAAGCACTATAAGTTTCAGAAATCCATGCTGCTGAAATAATTAGTGCAATAAGAATGAATTTGGTTATCAGTACTGCAGAATACTCAAATAACAATTAAAAGAGTTTGAGAAGTCTATAAAATGATGCCGTGACTAGAGTTTTATGCAATTACTTCTTTAGTGCAGTAATTGTGAAACATAACCATCACTTATTCCCAAAAAGGAGATAAATAAAATAAATAAAAAGGTGCAGGAATAAATATGAGATGGAATTTTGGGTCTCATGAGACCCAAAATTGACGACTAATATTCAACCAAAATCCTAAATATGCCTTAAAAGCTACAACCTTACATAAAGAATGATATATAAAATTTGCTAATTAACCCTGCTAAAATATAATAATACCCTGTCAAAAAATATGACATTGAAAATTTCAAAATGAGTCATTAACCATTGCTTTTCTACTTTCAAGGTTTGCACACATTAACTAGATATATTTTCTAATTCAGCATAGCTTTTACGTTAAAAGAAATTTATGCCAGACAATATGTGCATTGGGCACAATACATATGTCACCCTCTGAACTTGGCAGTTTTTGCCATTTTAACACATTTATTTATACTTTTACCTTTTAAACACCATACTTCGTATAAATCATAACTTATAAATTATTTTGTGCACTATTGGCAAGACACGTGTGATGATACGTCATCATACACATAATGGTAAAATTGATTCAAGTACAAGGGGCAAAGTGGCAAATTCATGCAAGTACAAGTATTTATATAATAAGTAACAGACAAGTTGAGCTATTAAATTAGAAAAATTTGAAGTATAGGGGGTAAAGTGATAAATTCATACAAGTACAAGTGCTTGCAAATATATTATGCCTATAAAAAATTTTCTAATGGTGGATTTTGAAAAAAAAAAACCAGTGATTTAAGGAAAAACCATTCTACTCCAAAACTAGGGGTACTTCGAAGAAAAAAAAAATTGAGATGCATACAAAAAAATACATTGTGGTTAGGCGCTTGATCATGTAAGGCTTTATGATTTTTTTTTTTTCTTAAATTGAGATGCATACAGAAAAATGCTTTTTTTCATTTTTTTAACATTTTTATACCCTATCAACCAATACGATCATTATTTTATGATAAAATATTAATATAACGTTAACTTTTGATGACAAAATCATTTTATATATGATTTATCACCAATCTAACAACCAAGATTTTTTTTTTTTTAAATAAAATTTGTTTAAAAATTATTTATCTTTGTTCCTAATAAGATTAAAAATACTATTTAACATTATTTATTGTAAATTCATTGTAATTAATTAAATGCTACATCACTTAGTAAATAAGTGTACTATTAATCCATATTATTTTTTTAATATTACATAATAGATTTCTAACAATATCAATTTGCACATATTGAAGTGTAAAAAAAAAAGAAAACTATAGACCTTCAAATGTTAAAAAAAAAAAAACCACAAACCTTTAACTGTAGTTTAGACACTTCTAAATATTATATTACTATTATCTTTTGTACTTTCCCCTAAAACTTTTATGTGCATATAGGCATGCAAGCAATTACTTTTTTTTTCCCAAGAAAATCTGACCCCCAAATTACTGTGCTAGTAACTGAAAGAATACTAGATAAGAAACACCATAGTGATTTTCAAATTTATGGAAAATGAAATACTTACCTGAAATTGCTGCTGTATGTCTCCAACCACAGGAAACCTGTCAATGCATCTTAATTATTATATATGTAAAGATGAATTTGCTGCAAAAATGTACATTGGTGCATTGCATGCAAAAATACCAACATATAACTATTCACTTCCAGCTGCAAAATAACTATCACTATTTAAATTCTCATATTGCTGGTTTGACATTCATTCCAGTTTTCTACTCACTTTTTTTATTTTACTTATCATGTCAAAAGCAATACATAGGTGCACATAAGGAGAATTTTACAAAGCAATATTATTGGGCCTTCTAGAAAGTTTCCACATCACAATGTAGTATTAATGCCGCATGCCATAAGATAGTAGCCCAATAATAATGAAATCATGTGCAAACCTTCTCAACAGGAGATCTCAGGAAAGGACCTTGAACTCTTTCTGGTAAATGAAAAGAATATGTAGAACTGCAAACAAAAAATGCATTAGGAAATGAATATGTTGGTGCTCTTCAAGTCAAACATAAAGCTGCGGGGCAGATACCCAATACCAAGACAACCATTTTCATTGACGCCCCATGCATATAGTTCTCCACCACCTATGGGAAAATTAGTATAAGGAGCAACAACACACATTCAATTAAGTCGGGCAACAAAAAATTTAATTGTTTCAGGGAAGCAAAAAAATAAATAAAATTATTACAAACAAATGCAAGCTGACATGCTATGCACAAAAATAATAATCAAATAAAATTCAAGTTTTAAGATTTAAAAAACAAAAACTTTAAAGTTAAACTTTGTCTGTCTTGTTTGGGGCATTGTAATGTATTTTCCAGTCTTAATGAATTACACACGCATACACACCAAAAAATCAAATTTTAATAATATATATTAATTTCAAACAAATTATCTCTAATATTTAAAATCTTAGGTAAGATTCGATTCAGGAAGCATATAATCTTGTCTTGTTTGTTAGCATGAGATAAAAAAGAATGCTTTCCAGTAGTAGTAAATATTATTCATGCAGAAAGCCTTAAACCAACCTACTCGATTTCGTAAGTTGAAAATTGAAGAGATTTGAAAGTTTTACAAAACCTTCCCAAACCATACTTTTGAATCATTACTCCTAAAGAAAGATGCATGTTTACCAAAACACAGAACGACAACCTACCATCAAGAAAACCTCCACTAAGAAAGTGTTATAAATTTGGGGTCACTTGGAGCCTATAAATACAAAAAGCCTTCAAGCTTGGGTTAACAAAACCTGGTAAATGTGAGGTGAAGACCAAGAAGTTCAACACAGGTTAATAAACCAAAATTAACATATGAAATACGTAACATTACTAGTTCCTTATTAAGAGTCAAACCTAAAAATATGTATTTAGTAAAACATTGCTAATGATAAATACATTACTAAAATAACTTTAACTAACACTCTCTTCTAACAAATTTTATTTTACAGGGATAAGAAATTTTGAGATAATAATGTCGTACAGTAAAAAATAATCACAATACTTTAACATTAATATTGTAATGTTGCATAACAGAAAAAAAGTAGAAACAAAATACTGCTTATAGATTGGCCAAGGCATGGCAGTTAGAGGTGCAAAATCCAAATTCAAGTCCTCCAACACATTGCCTTGTAAAAATTTAGAGTAAAGGTGACATGGCGGCCAAGGAGCCATGTCACCCAATGTTAACCTGCTTTTCTGCATCAACCAAGACCAGTTTGATTATTTCACTAATTAACTGAAACTGATTAGTTCATGCAGATTACTGTCAGGTTATGTAAAGAATGACTTTTATATCAGATGCGAGTGACCATTGGTCCAGTTCACAGTTGCTCTAATCTGACTAGCCAGCCAAGTCCAAGTTCATTGATCTATTAGTTGTAAAGTTTAGGTAAAAATCTACGCCCTCACTTGCTAAGGCCACAACTTTTTTTTCTTTATGTAGATAAATTCTTACATAAAGGAAAGTTTGCGGCACTATAAATTAAAGTTGTAAAAATAGGCTTGTCCTAACGTTTATTACAATTCTAACATCACTTATATTAAACCCAAGTACATAGATTGAAAAACAAACAGGAACAATACATATAAATCAAAAACTTTTGAAGAAACTGGAAAATTACTTGTGACAACACATGTGTGATATCCACCACATGAAACTTCTTTAGCACATGGCAATTTGCCTACCATAGATGGTATTCCTGCACCAGTTGCCTCTCCAAGACCCTAGATGTTTTTATCAAGTCATAACCATTGTTAGATAATATCATATTTTTTATAAAAAAATATCACATTTGTTTCAAAAAAAAATAATATCAATTTTTTTTTAAAAAAAAACCAAAATAATGTTTTCTAACAATTCATGTTTCATGAAGTGCCATAAAGCATATATGTATTTTCCAACTTCTAGGGCATATGAGAAAATTGTTCAACAAAAAATGATGTCCTCATCGAGGGAAAGCTAAGCAATTTTTAAGGCAAGAAGTCATTATTCAGACTTCCACAAACTCATAAAGTAACCAACCTGCATAAGTTGTATCTAACAAGCTATAAATGATTACTGGATACACATAACCGTTACAGTTAATGCAAGCTATGCCGTATTCTCCTTATTCAGACACAAAATATAGATTGATTCTCATAATTATCTCTGTTAAATGGAAATTATTTTCAATCTACATCCAACACTATATTAATTTTTCTAGTAGATTTTCAACATTATAACCAAACAATTTAAAAATCCATTGCTTCAAAAAAAAAAAAAAAATTTAAAAAACAAACAAAATTGCTTTAAATGAAACAGATGAAAAGTGCGATATGAATCAAAATACGGTTGCTCTATCTTACCAATCTATCCGCTGATACTTCACCAAATACAAATATGAAGCCATTTACTGCACCCCAATAAAAAGATAAAGCAGACTACAAAAACAGTGGCTTCAAATGACATTTAAAAAAAAAAAACAACAACTAAAAGAGAGCTCAACACATACCGTCAATACAAGCTGAATGAAGCAACCCAGCAGAGACACTTTTAACCTAAGGAACAAAAGAATCAAGAAATAGTAACTAAAAGAAGCAAAATTTCAAATTTAGAAAAACACTATTCATCCAAAATTGAAAATTTGACAAGTTTTAGATTTCTTTTTTCTTTTTTAACTTAAAGGTTAACAAGTATAAAATACCTGAACTTCCTCTAAATTCTTAATCCGTCTTGGTGTATACTCACTGCAGTTAGACATAAAACCATTCAAAGTAAAGATGACAGAAAGACAAAATGCATCATAGCCAGCTATGGTAGTTAGGGGTGAGCAAAAATAACCGAAAACCGAACCGAACCGAACCAGTCGGTTCGGTTCGGTTTTTAAAAATAAAATACTAATTCGGTTTAAATCGAACCAAACCGAAATAGATTCGGTTCGGTTTTTAGAGTAAAAAATAGATAAAAACCGAACCGAACTATAGTATATTATAAAATTTTATATATATTTATAGTTCGGTTTGATTGATTTATTACTAATATTTTAAATTTTATTAATAATATTAGTTTCTAAATATATAAAACTCTTAATAAAATTATTTACTACCAAAAAAATTCTAACAAAACATATTTAAAAATATTTTAGAGAATCGGTTCATTTGATTTTTTTTAAAAATAAATAAATAAAATAAGTATAAAAAATTAACATTA
>CATIWO010237423.1:0-24306 GCA_949673435.1 Macaranga tanarius | reverse complement strand
CATATTGACTCCACTGAATTCCATGAATGTTTAACTCTATTTAAGATTATCAAGTGTGTGACTCGATAGTAAAACTCTTATATGGGAAATGAGTTATATTCTAAATCATCCCTAGTCGGTCATTATTATGGGAAAATAATAAATAAAGACTAGTATGAGGTTGACTAATGATTATGTTTTACTGATCATGTATGCGAGATACAAAGTCAAGTCATAGGTATATAGGATGTACTGGATTGACCCACTATGAGAATACTATATGGATAATTGTCATAAGTTATTCTCATTGTAATGATATTATTGTAGTCCTTTGACTTGAGATCATCATAGAGTCCTACATTATGAGTTTTATATTTTGACACATTCTAATGTTATCTTTAACAGGATGATGTAATAGATTGTGATTGGATATAAAATGAATTATGTGAGGAGTATGAGTGATCAAGAAGGAATTTGTCCCTCACTAATCATGAGAAAGATATCTATGGGCCCCTTGATAAATTAGACTGAATGTAAATGCATGACCATGCTTGAAATCGGTTGATAAAGAGTTATTAATTTTTAGTCTAATTGAGATCGAGAAATAATTGAATTATTAAGGATGACATAAACCATGCCTTGTGTTCAATCTAAGATATCGTGTACAAAAGGACTGTAATATTGTTGTTAAATAGGTTGTGTCGGATTACTGACCTTCACATGACTTGGGTAGTCATAATGTCTTGCTAGAGGCCGCTTATGACTTATGGACTGCCAATAGGATTGGAGGCCCATTGCCAACGTTATGTGAACCTACAGGATCACACACTTAGAACAGACCCAAAATGGATATTGGGCTTATTAGCCCAATTAGATAATTATCGCTCTTATGTGTAAATGGTTAAAATTTATTTATAGTAAAATTTATCATAATTAAATTTTAAAAGGAACAATATATTTATAAATATATATCTAAAATAGTTTTAGGATATAAATATAAATAAAGGATAATAAACTAAAATAGTAGGACTCTCCAAACCCTAATTGATATGGATATATATATAGTTATATATCACATATAGAATTAGAGTTCTCTTCACATTATTATTCCTAAAAACTACGTTCTTTGAGAAAGATATACACATAAAGAAAATTGAGAGAAAAGGTGCTAGCACACCGAGTTTTTAGGTGTTCTGTTTGTGTAGATACCAGTAGAGGACAGTGCTCTATAGTAGCGTCTGTAATCCAAAAGAAAAAAATGAAAAGTTCGAGGTAGGGTGTCACCGAAGTGAACCTCCTCTCTTTCTTCCTACAATCTTACCTTTGAACTCGTCTTGGTAAGATTTTACACTCGATTGAATTGATTTAATCTAAACTACTTGGATCTTGATGAGGGTTCTTAGGGTTAAAAGTTTTATTTTTCGCTACGTGTTTGTGACTCAGATCCCTACATGTAATTAGTTGTAGTATGGATGTTACATTTAATTAGTATAAGAGCTCTAGGTTGTTAGATTCTGTAGACAATAAAAAGTATGGTGTTAGATGTGGTAGACATTCAGAAATATTGAGTTGGTCAATATTGACTATGGAATATGTATACATGGTAATAATAAGAATTACTAAAGTCTTGTGATTTTGATATTCAGAAGATAACAAGAACTAGAGGTGGATTAATAGGGAATCAAGGTAGAGGTCGTAGACGAGGCCATGGTAGGGGTAGTGGTAGAGGCAAAGGACGTAAAGTCCAGCCAGATAGAGTCCGGCTAGTTGAGTTAGCTAATATTTCTAGTAAGAGTCAAACATTTCAGGGAGAATCATCTCCATCATCAGCCTCGGTTGGCAACGAGAGAGATGGTATATCGGATGTTCGAATATGTAGTTTGCAAGGCAGTTCTATATCAACTGCCTCAACATCAATATTTGAGCACGTACCTAGAAGGGCAAGGAACTTCTATCAAGCACAACCACCAGTGATGCCTGTGAATGTGCCGAACCAACCAGCAGCCTTAGTAGTACACATAGATGCTACCGATTTAACACGCACGATGGCAACGGTGATGTCAGAATGAGAAAGGTATAGGAAGCCTAGAGATATCATTGAGCATTCGAAGAAGTATGGAGCTTATAATTCTATGGTACGTTAGACCCAGGACAAGTAGATAAGTGGGTTAAAACTGTAGAAAAGGCCTTTAATACGTTACAACTTAGTGATGAAGAGAAGGTGAATAGCGTATATGGCCTTATATTTGAAAAAGCTGATGACTAGTTGTCGAGAATAAGAAATCTGTATAGGGAAGCTTTTATGTGGTAGATTTTTAAAGAAGATTTTGGTAGGGAGTACTTAACTGAGACTTTCTAGAAGCAAAGGAAGGCTGCTTTCATAAATTTAGTACAAGGATCAATGTCAGTTAGAGAATACACTGACAAGTTTGAAGATTTGTATCAATATGCGAAAGTCATTTACCCTACTGAGGAATCAAAGAGTGAAAAGTTTCGAGATGAATTGCATGTGTCTTTAAGAGGAAAGTTAAATCTCTATACTGGAATAACCTTTCGAGGTTGGGTAGAAAAAGCTATGGAACAAGAAAGATTGGATAAAGAGTTGGAAACTATCAATCGGACAAGATCTTACCACCAGGAGGGATCTTCAAGGCAACCTTGGAGGGGTAATAATAATTAAAAGTCAAGATTTAAACTGTATTCAAGAAAGAATGTGATATCATGAGGAAATATTCGACCACAGGGTAGCCAGATGTCCGTGAGACAACCTGCGTCTTTTTTCAGACCAACTAACTTTGGAAATGTTCCGAAAGGTGGAGCATCAATCCCTTAGTGTAACCTATGTAGGAAGAATCATGTGGACAGTTGTAGTTGAAGTAATGTGAGGTGTTTTTAAGTGCAATGAAATGGGACACTATGCCTGAGAGTGCACCAAGGGTATGGTAGGGGAACCCTCATTACAAGGATTGAATGCCCCTAGAACGGGAAGAGTTAGAAGACCCCCTATTGTTGCTAGAACTACCGGTGCAAGAAGTGAGGCTGGTAGAGCTCTACAGGCTCAGGAGAGGTCTATGGGACAACCCAATATAGCAGAGAATATTTAACAAGTAAGGATTTATGCAGTGACTGAGAAGGATGCCGAGAATGCACCAGATATGATTAAGGGTACTACTTTTATTTGTAATAAATTAGCTTGTGTGTTAATTAATCTTGGTGCAATATTCTTTTTCATATCATTACTTTTGTCTTGTAAAATAAGCTTGGGTTATCTGATAGAGATGAACCTATAATGGTTAGTATACCTATGGGAGTAAGTGTGATTTATGACAAAGTCATTAGAAATGTTATGATAAAAATAGGTGATGATATGATGTAATGAGATTTTATGCCCTTACCCCTTAGCAATTTTGGTGCTATATTAGGTATGGATGGATTGAGTTGCTATAGAGTGAATGTAGATTACGTTGAGAAGCGAGTAGGGTTTGAGAAGGAGGATGGTGGAAAGATTTACTTAGTGGGAGAGAGTAGGAAGATGTCATCTAAAATAATCTCAGCTATGATGGCTATGAAGTATCTTAGGAAGGGGTATGATGCCTATTTAGCTTTTGTGGTTGATAAAAAGAAAGAGGAAATAGATTTAAAGAGAGTACCTACAGTAAATGAGTTTGAGGATGTCTTTTCAGAAGAACTATGGGATTGCCACCTAAGAGAGAGATTAAATTTGAGATTGATTTATTGCTGGGTACAACGCTTATATCTCATGCTCTGTATCAAATGGCTCCAGCAGAATTGAAGGAATTAAAGGTGCAGTTGTAGGAGTTATTAAATAAAGGATTCATTAGACCAAGTTATTCTCTTTAGGGAGCACTGTTGTTATTTATAAAGAAGAAAGATGGGTCAATGAGGCTGTGTATAGATTATAGGCAGTTAAATAAAGTGACAATCAGGAATAAGCACCGGTGTTATTTATAAAGAAGAAAGATGGGTCAATAAGGCTATGTATAGATTATAGATAGTTAAATAAAGTGACAATCAAGAATAAGTATCTGTTGCCAAGGATAGAGGACTTATTTGATCAGCTTCAGGGACTAAGGATGTTTTCTAAAATAGATATGAGCTCAGGATACCATCAATTGAGGATTAAATAGTCTGATATTCCTAAAACTGATTTTAGGATAAGATAAGGACATTATGAGTTTTTAGTAATGCCATTTAGACTTATGAATGCACTAACAACATTTATGGATTTGATGAATAGAGTTTTCAAATCTTATTTGGATAGGTTTATAATTGTGTTCATTAATGACATATTGGTATATTCTAAGTCTAAGTAAGAGTATGGGGATCATTTAAGAATTGTATTAGGAATTTTAAGAGATAAGCAGCTCTATGCCAAGTTTAGTAAGTGTGAATTTTGGCTAGATAAAGTGGTAGTTTTAGGATATGTGATATCTGCAGAGGAAGTATATGTTGACCCAAATAAGATTGCATCTATAGTAAATTAAGAACCCCCTAAGAGTGTGATAGAAATCCAGAGTTTCTTAGGGTTGGCAGGATACTACAGAAGATTCGTTCAAGCTTTCTCTATTATTGCATCACCTCTGACAAAATTATTAAGGAAGAATGTGAAGTTTATTTAGACTCCTAAGTGTCAGTAGAGTTTTGAATTTTTGAAGGAAAGGTTGACTACTGCTCCAGTGTTATCTTTACTTATAGAGGGAGGCTGGTTTATGGTTTATAGTGATGCTTCAAGGTAAGGGTTAGGTTGTGTATTAATGTAAGAAGGTAAGGTGATTGCCTATACATCAAAAAAATTGAGGCCACATGAGCAAAACTATCTTATACATAATTTGGAGTTGGCAGCAGTAGTTTTTGCATTAAAGATATAGAGACATTATATTTATGGAGAAACTTACTAAATATTTATTAATTATAAAAGTCTCATGTATATCCTTAGCTAGAAGGATTTAAATTTGAGATAAAGGAGATGGGTGGAGTTGCTGAAGGATTATGATTGCACTATTGAACAACAGCCGGGTAAAGATAATGTAGTGGCAGATGCACTTAGTCAAAAATTGACTGAGAATCTAAATATATTCGTGCTATAAGAATGCCAATATTGATAGAACTCAGGAAGTTAAATGTTGAGCTTGGTATAGATACATTTGACAGTATTTTAGCTATGTTGAAGGTGAGACCAATGTTGATGGAAAAAGTTGTTCAGGCACAAAGGATGGATGATGAAATGTGAAATGGAGAGAAGATATTAAAAGTGGGAAGAACAAAGGCATGAAATGTGATGAGGAAGGAGTAATAAGGATGGGAAATAAAATTTATGTGCCAAATAAAGAAGAATTAAGGAGAGAGATAATGGAGGTTTAGTACCAAGATGTACAGGAACTTGAAGAAGAATTATTAGTAGAAAGGGATAAAAAAGGATATAGCGGCATATATTTCCAAATATTTGACGTGTCAGTAAGTTAAGGCTGAACACAGGCATCCAGTTGGATTGTTGTAATCATTGCCAATACCAGAATAGAAGTGGAAATATATAACCATGGACTTCACTATAGGATTACTAAGAACTCAGCAAGGAAATAATGCAATGTGGGTAATTGTAGATCGATTAACTAAGTCCACACAGTTTTTACCAATTAAGATCAGTTATAGCTTGAATAAGTTAGCTGAGTTATATATTAAGGAGATAATAAGGTTGCATGAAACGCCAGTATCTATTATATCTGATTGTGATCCAAAGTTTACCTCAAGATTCTTGCAAAGTTTACAATAAGTTCTAGGTATTAGATTGAGATTTAGTACTTCTTTTCATCCTCAGACTAATGGATAATTTGAGAGAACTATACAAATACTAGAGGATATATTGAGAGATAGTGCCCTAGATTTTGGTGGAAACTAGGATAAGCACCTTTAATAGAGTTTGCTTATAATAATAGTTATTAGATTAGTATGGACATGGCTCCATTTGAGGCTTCATATGGCAGGAGATGTAGAACCTCTATTTACTGGGAAGAAGTGGGGGAAAGAAAATTATTAGGATCCGAGTTGTTTCAATTGACAATTGATAATATCCGAACAGTTAGGGCCAATCTTAAGGCAGCTCAGGATAAACATAAAAGTTATGTAAATCTTAAGCGAGCTGATATTGAATTTAATATGGGTGATAAAGTTTTTCTAAAAATATCTCTATGGAAAGGTGTGATAAGGTTTAGTAAGCAGGAGAAATTGAGTCCTAGGTTTATAAGACCATATGAGGTAATTGAGTCCTAGGTTTATAAGACCATATGAGGTAATTGAGTGTATTGGACCAGTAGCCTACCGCTTAGTCTTAGCCCCTAATTTGGAAGGAGTGTATAATGTGTTTCATGTATCCATGTTAAAGAGATATAGAAGTGATCCTACATATATTTTGAAGGAATAACCTATGGAATTAAAAGAAAATTTGAGTTATCAAGAAGTACATGTAGCTATTTTGGCTAGGGATCAGAAAGTACTTAATAATAAGGTCATTCCTTTAGTCAAGGTGCTATGCAGAAATCATACAACAGAAGAAGCTACATGGGAGTGAGAAGAAGATATTAGGCAGAAATATCTAGAACTTTTATAATTAATTATGAACTCGTATAAATTTCGAAGATGAAATTTTTTATAGGAGGAGAGAATTGTGACATCCGTATCCTTGGAAGATATTTATATGTAATTAAATGATAATTAAGAATTTGATTTCTTATATTAAATTAATGTTGTTAGGAGTTAATTTTTGAGGAAGTAAATAAAGTATAATTAAGAAATAGAAATAGAATTGTAGATTAAATTGAAAAGAATAAGGATATGTTTGAAAGAATTAAGAGAAAAAGGGTAAAAAGATAAAGAAAAAAAAGATAGGGACTAAAGTGGAGAGGAGTGAGTGGAGTGGTTAATAGAGGAAGAAGAAGAAGAAGAAGAAAAGAAAGGGAGAAGAGAGCACGAAGCACTATAGCAAGGGTTTAACATACTTTTAAAATCATTAAGTTTGAGCATCAATTCATGTGAGTGGCTACAATTTCATGATTTTGTTTAACTTTTTATTAGAAATGTTGAGTTGGTGAATAACATTGTAGAGTTGAATATGGTAGATATGGTTTAATTTCTTATTATTAGGGTACCTAATAATATGAGATGTTTCTATGATTGTTATATGAGCCAATGATGGTGAATATATGTTGTTTAATTAGTTTTTAGTACAATTTTATACAACTGTCGAGTTACCGAAGGTAACCAAGTGACGCCTCAACGAAGAGGCAACGCCTGCTTACCAATGAGGCGGCGCCATATTGAGTTAAGATGATGCCTTAGCAGAGGCCCTCACCTCAGTAAAGAGGTGACGCCTCTGTAGCAATAAGGCGGCGCCTCTATGGTCAATTCTACACACTATTTTGTTTGGAATTGAAGAATTTGGATTGTAAACTTGAACCCAACATTAGAATAACATATATGAGCAATTGGGATGTTAGAAAACTACTAAATTCATGAACTTGGTACATCAAAGATTGAATTTGAAATGAGATAAATCTTAGACATATATAGTTCTGAGTCTCAGACAAAAAGACTAAATTCTTTAAAGCAAATAAATCAAATCTCAAAAATTTTATGGTCAAATGAGAAAGAAAAGTTGGAATAATATGATTATATTGTGTAAATTAATGTAAATGTGCTATGAAAATTATATTGATCAATATATGAATAAGTGGGGTTTAAATAAATATCTATATGAGTATAAGATGTGTTTGGGAAAGGTGAGTTAGCAACTCAATATGTATAACTATCTTTAGGATAGCGCAGGGATTCAGAGGTACCTTTGGGTGAATTCTTATGGTTAAACAGTATGCATACGAGGTTATTGTGAAATAATTCTGTGAATTGGCCAGGGTGGGCCAGGTGGATACTGGTTTAGTTATTATGAGAGATATATACTTGTATATGGTTATTATTTTATAAAATGTTTGGGTATAAAGTAAATTGAATAATGATAATTTGTACAACTTCAATATATAAGAAATTACTACAATAATAAATAAGGCCCAGTGCCTAAACGAATATGGACTTCAATTCAAATGAACTTAAATAAGATAAGTTATCAAAAGAGTGCATAAAGATGGAAAATTCAAATTTAATTTCAATGAGTTTATCATGAGAAGCCTAATATTATTGAATCTCACTTTTAAGGGAATTGATATATAGTATATTGGAAAAGCCTACACAATGACTAGTATGCATTTATTTATATTATTATTCATGAAGTTATTTAGCTAGTTCTTTTGAGATTAGAGCTTTGGCTAAATGTTTTATGATTAATAAAATATTTTCATCTTAAATGGTATTTTGATACTTGTGTACAGTTGCAATATTTAATAATTTTCAATTTATGTTGTACATTAAGTAAAGCACATTATGGATACTATCATTTCATTAAATATTTTATCAGCTGCTCACTGAGTAATTTTTCTATGAAATTACTCACCACTATATTTAAAATTATTTTGAAACTAGTTAAATCTGTAGTACTAGAAGAGATGGCCATCCAATGGGCATCTATGGTATACGAGGTGACAGAGTTAGAGACGCTTGTGAGATACATTGTCTGTTATAATCCTGAGGTGGAGATCATCTTTTGAGTGATAGTGTAGCCTATCGGGGCTGATGTTAGCATGTCAGTTATTCGAGAATAGCATTTGGATAGCATGTGTACCACCTTCTGAGTCCTTTATGCCACTTCCACTGACGTCTAAGTCACCCTCACATGGGTATGATGCAGTGATAGCCACCTGCATCTTTTTAGCTTTTTGTTATAGGCCATTATGCACCATTGGTGCTTTCATTGAGAGATACTTTTTGAGCCTAAAGCTAGTGAGGTTGAGAGGATATGGCTTAGGGATGGAGCCGTTGTGTTTTCACCACCACCATATTGTCAGCTTAGGTTCCGACTTGGAGAGAGAGATGCTTAGAGCATATATACTTATATATTAAGTTATTTTTATTAGCATCTAGTACTCTCAATTTGTACATATGTTGTATATATTTTATTTTGATTTGATGGTGATGTAGTACCGATATTTTATATCTATGAGATATTATTATATTAAGAATATTCCTTTCCATCTAATATATTAAGGCTATACATTTATAGATAAAACAAGACAAGATTGTTAATGTTGAAAAATCAATTGCTCATATTCATTTGATGATACTATTTTAAAAGTCCACCATTATATATTCATTTATTTGATCAGTTGTTGTGATTAAAAGTTCTTTGGATTTACTGTTTAAAAGGGTGTCGATATTACCTAACTATTATGTTAGTAACAATTTATGAATTTTGGAATGTTTCATGATCTAGTTTGACTATGATAAGTGTGTAAGGACAGAAATACCTTGATGATATACTATTTATAATTGATGAAGTTACAATGTTTAGATATGATATAAATTGTATTGTTAAGAGATTCTTTCTGGTTTATGAGATAATATCCCTATTACTATTAATTCTTTTCTTTAGTATACTAATATAATTGGTGGTAGTAGGGGTGTTACAGAGGGAATCTTCAACAACGATTGGATAGAGCCCTATACAATCAGTATTGCCTAGTTAAGTATCCCATGGCAAAAATTTTCAATCTTTCTAGACTAGGATCGGATTATTACTCAGTGTTGGTCACAATAAAATAGCTTTCTCATATTGGTATGGCTAGGCCTTTTTGCTTTATGTCTTTATGGATTTTTCACCCAAGTTTCTATGATTTGGTTAAATAATTTTGGGGATCAAATGATGATGTCATGCATATTATCAAGAGTTTCACTGAGGGTGCAAAGGAATGGAACTGCAAAGTGTTTGGAAATATTTTTATATGTAAGAAACCTGTATTTGCTAGATTGGGTGAAATTCAAAGATCATTAGATGTGCATAACTCAAAAAACCTAATTCAACTAGAAGTCTCTCTTAAACAGGAACTAGAACAAATCTTATCTCATGAGGAATTACTATGGTTTCAAAAGTCTCATACATATTGGATCAATATTGGTGATAGGAATACTTCTTTTTATCACAAGACTATAATCCAATGGAGGAGGAGGAATAATATTGATATGCTTAGAGATGATAATGGTAAATGGTGTAGTGATCTAGCGAGGCTTAAGAATATAGCCATTCAATACTTTTAGAACTTATATTCAAATGGCCAAGACAATAAATGTACATATCCTATTAAAGGTATATTCCCTGCTCTTACTATGGATCAACGGTACAATCTTGAGGTTGCCATAACAAATGGAGAAATTCATATAGCCCTCTTCTAAATGGGGCCATTGAAGGCTCCAAGACCGAATGAGTTTCATGCTCTCTTTTTCTAGTCTAAATGGAATTTAATAAAAGACTCTATTTGTGGTTTTATTAGAGGCATTTTTTTTGGAGCTTAGTTGCCTAAGGAGCTAAAAAATACGTTGCTTTTCTTATTTCAAAGGTGGAAATTATAGTTTATTACTTAGTTTTACCCAATCAGCCTCTATAATATGCTTTTGAAGTTGATTTCCAAGATTATTATTAATCAGTTAAAGAATATGATGCCTTTTGTTGTGAGTCAGAATCAGGTGAGCTTTGTTCCAAGGTAGAATATTACTAATAATATCATTGTTGTTCGGAGATTATTCACTCTATGAGATATAAGACAAGGAAAAAAGGTATGATGGCTATTAAAATCAATTTGGAAAAGCCATATGATAGGCTAAATTAGGACTTCATCGAAGATACATTGAAGAAGATTGGAATGCCTCTATAGATCTTGGATATAGTTATGCAATATATTACTTCAACTTCTATAAAATTGCTTTAAAATGATGAGACCATAAAAGCTTTCTCTCCTATTCATGGCATTAGACAAGGGGATCCTCTCTCGCCTTATTTATTTATATTATGTTTGGAAAGGATTGCTCATAGGATTCAGTGTGCAATTAAAAGAGGAGAATGGATTCAGTGTGCAATTAAAAGAGGAGAATGGTGTCCAATTTGGTTAAGTATAAAAGGGCCCTTTATTTTACATTTGTTCTTCACCGACAATCTCTTAATTTTTATGGAAGCTTTAATATATTAAGTTTAAGGTATTAATCAGGTGTTGGAGGATTTTTGTGTATATTTGAGATAGAAAGTGAATAAAACAAAGACTAAAGTCTCTTTTGAATAATATTTTTAATGATATGAAGCACCAGCTTAGGAATTCTTTAGGATTTTAGGTGGTAGATAATTTAGGAGTTTATTTAGGCATGTCGCTGATCCGTAAGAGGGTTTTTAAACTGACGTATAGTTCAATCTTAGACAAGGTGCAATATAAGCTATCATGCTAGAATGCTGCTAGCTTTGTATTGGTGGGTCGAGCCACGCTTGTAAAGTCCCCAATTACTACTATTCTAATGTATGTTATGCAATCTACTACTCTTCCGGTGGCAATTATAAATAAAATAGAGCAGGAATGTCGCTTAACTTTTTTAGTGGTGATTGTTAATAAAGTGAAGCAAGAATACCGCTCATTCTTATGAGGTACTAAAGGGGGTAGTCACAGCTTCCATCTAGTAAATTGGCATTCTATATATTACCCATGTGATAGAGGTGGTTTGGGCTTCAAAAATCTCCTTTAAATGAATAATGCATTGATTATGAAGCTGAACTAAAAACTTTTATCTCAAGAAGATAAATTTTGGGTACAGGTAATCAAGACTAAGTATAGGGTCAAAGGTTCAGATTTGCCTCGATCTCTACTTACAAGATACGATTCTTATTTATGCAAAGCTATGGGCAGGATGTGGTTTTGGGTCTTACAAAGGATGCAACGGTGTATTCAATATGGGTATAAAACTAAATTCTGGCAAGATGTTTGGGTGGATGACACAGGGCCTTTAATTTTTTAAACTACTAGTTAAGTGCCTAATGATTATTTGCATTTTACAGTAAGGGATTATATTTTAGAATCGAGGCAGTAGGATTGGCAGTGTTTTACTTCATTTCTCATTGTTTAAGCTATACTTAAAATTACTGCGATTATGCCTCTCTTTGTGGATGACTAAAGTGATAAGCTTTTCTGGCCTTTCTCTCCTTCAGGGTAACTTACGGTAAAGTCAGTGTATAATTACCTCATGGAAGATAGTTGGGGGAGTAGGAACAAGCTTTGGAGTTTAATATAGAGATAGAATGGGCCCCAAAGGATTTGTACTTTCATTTAGTTAGCTATAAAGAACAGAATTCCAACTAATTTGGAGAGATTGAGAAGACGTATGATGATTGATGTGTTAGTATGGGTATGAAAGAGAAGATGTCTTTTTTGCTTTAAGGGAATGTTGTTTAGCATGCCAGGTCTAGTATAACCTTCTTTCTTATGGTTTTTTTATTAGGTACTTTTCTATTAATGACAGTTCTTAGTTCTTTCGAAACTTGGCCAACAAGTTTAGAATCAATTCTGACTCTCTATGGCCTTATGTCTTTCGAGTTACCTATTGGGTGCTGTGGAGAGTTAGAAATAAGAAGTTGTTTAGTGAGACTTAGACCTCATTAGGGGTTTTAATTAATAATATTGAGTGTCGAGTCTCGGAGATAGTGCATGCTAAGGGCATTAGTAAGTTGTTAGGTGACTATGGCAAGAGAGGTGAAGAGCATTCGATTGGGTAGGAGTTACCCTATAAAGGATGGTGTAAAGTTAATACAGATGGGTCAGTGAAGGGGTGAGATGGTGCAGCATTGGCAGGAGGTCTGATTAGAAATTATATGGGAAGGTGGGTTATTAGGTTCTGCATGAATATTGGCAGCTATTCGGTAACTAGAGTTGAGCTATGGGGTGTCTTCTAGGGGTTGTCTTCAGCATAGAAGTTGGGTATCCGCAAAGTGGTAGTTGAATGTGATAATTCATCTGTAGTCCAAATGATTCAAGGAAGTTTGCAAATGAACAGTTCCAACACGGCTGTAGTGAATTCAATCCAGAATTTGATGAAGCAAGAGTGGAAAGTGGTGTTAAATCATATTTATAGAGAAGCCAATATGGTTGCAGATGGGATGGCTTCTTTTGCAAATCAGATGCCAATGGGTCTTTATATAATGGATCAAGCTCCGAATGGAATTCATGATATCCTTCACCAGGATAATAGTAGGATATGTTTCCCTCCTGTTATTATGTAGAGTTTTTTGAGGCTTTGCCTCTATTTCTTTATCAAAAAAAATTTTTTACTCAAATCATAAAATTTCTTGTTACTATACTTTAATCACGTTGATAGAGCTTTTTGATGTGCAACTCGACAATTCATATGCTCTACTCATTAGTTTTAATTAGCCATATATCGACTATTTAGTTTTTAAGTGAGTTCGATTGCATAAATATCTGTAGAAATTTTACAATTGAGAGATATATAATTATTTATACTCTACAAAAGGATAAACAACCTAATCTCATAAAGGGTAGCAATTATATAGAGGAAGATTATTCAAACAAATCTACAAAAAAAATAAACATATTGAAAATCTATATTTATTGAATGTAAAATAATGAAATAAAATAAACTAATAGAAATAAATAATAAGGGACCGCTGTTGATCTAAGAGATGCTCAACGATGACCAAGAAGTGAAAATTTTTTTTATGAAAGCTAGAGAAAAGAAAAGAGAAAAGAAATTGTTAGGATTTCACTCTAATTTTATAGATGGGTTAAACTATCATATATTTTTGAAGCTGTAAAGTTCATTAATTTATATTAATGTGAAAATTCTCCAATCTAATTGGGAAAAATAATAAATTGACTCACGAAAATACTTTTCATATGAAGTGGCTTTATAGATGGTCTAGTACATATAACTATAGGTATAATACATCCACAGCCCCTGTACTTATCATTTTTTATCAGTTTGGTACCTTTACTTATAGTTTTACCATTTCAACACATGAATTCACCTAAAATGTAATTTTTAAATCCTTATTATCACATATGGCATGGAATGGTAAATCAACATATGTCACATCTTAAGGGTTTAACTGATCAAAACCTGCAAGTAAATGTGTCAAACTAACATAAAGTGGCAAGTACAGGAGGTAGTAGATGTATTATTTCATTAGATTAGTGCATTTTAGGCAAAACTTGTTAAGTTCAGGTGTTGAAATGACAAAATTGTAAGTTAAGGTGTCAAATTAACGAATTGTACCAAATATAGGGGGCTACAAATGTATTATGCCTATAACTATATATATATATATATATATGTTTTTAAAATATTATACTATATATTCGGTTCAATTAATTAACCAAAACCATTTTCTTTTTTAAAATTAGAAACTATAACCGAAACCACAAATCAAAAAAATAGAAAATAATAACTTAAATCCAAACCAAAGGTTTGGTTAATTTTCATTTTTAGTTCAATTTTATGTATTTTGATTTGGTTCTCACTTTGATCCGTTTTTTTTTTTTTTTTCACACCCCTAAAATAAATAATCTTCAATTAGATTCTCAATTATATAAAAATCTTCAATTGATTCTTTGGTCAAATATATAGTTTTATCCCCTAATTTTATAAGATTAATCTGTAACACATTTTAATTTTCATTATTGAGCCTTCTTTGACATACATATATGCATTTATATAAATAAAATTAAAAATTGTTAGATTCATTTTTTTTTAATTATAAACATTGACATATATTACAGGTATATATACAAAAGGATTAATCAACGATTATATATAATTAAATAAATATTGATCTAATGGTTTGTATTTCATTTATATACATACTCATATGTGTATAGTAATAAGAGCTTTTATTATAGAAATTGAAAGTATTTTTTACATTTTATTTTTTGCTTGTAAGAAAAAGAGGATAAAAAATTTAATAAATGTTGAATTTATTTTACAAGTAAGTAAAAATAATTTTTAAAAATATAATTAAATCTTTAAATTAAAATTAGATAAAATTGACATAACTTATAAAGTCGAATAAGCAAATTGATCTGATTTTAAAAGTAGAATATAATTGATAGTCATTAAAGTTTGGAAAAGAATTGATTATTTTCTCCTGAGTAAATGATGTCTAAAATTTAAAATGATATGTAATCAATAACCTTATTCTAATAAAATAAAAAAATAAACTGAATAAATAATAAATATATAAAAAAATTTCAAAATTAAAAGTGTTTTAAAATTAAGATTTAAAATTTATTGAACTCAAATAAAACTTTTTACTTTTTATGTTAAAATATATTTTTGCAACACTAGAAATACCCTTTATGCATAGATACCATTGATAATGCTCTTAGCCTTGCTTACTCTTTTTAATCAATGTACATCAAATAATTAAACATAATCTTTAATTGAATTTCATTTTACAATTAAACAACAAAAAATAATTAATTTATTGTACCTTTCAAAAAAACAATTCATCACAAAGGAGTCAATTTAAACTGTCCCCTCAACAAGGCACTTATAATAGGTTCTCACGAATAGAAAGGTTCATAATTAATTTTTCACCAAACTATGCATCCATTATAATTATCAAAGCTAAAGAATTTCTAGATTTTCTTCTTGTCTTTTTAGATGTCTGATGCATGCATTTAATTTATTTTAAGGACCATTATATTTGGACCATGCAACATAGAAATTCTTTCTTCTTTGTTTCATTTAATTTTATCTAACATTTTTAATTAGAAATGCGATAAATTACTGAAACTTTAATTTATTAAAAGCAACATAATTAACAATTATTTTTTAAAAGAACGAGATGTTGAGGATTTAAGTTTAAAAAAGTGCTAATCAACATAAGCATTTTATAAAATGCCATAGAAAAGATATAAGAAAGGTAAATTATTCATACAATTGAGGTTTAGTTCAATCTGTAAGAATTTTAACTCTGTAATTATGAATTAGATCTCCTGTCCTTATTTTATAATAAAAAGTAACTTTTAGGAAATTTTAAATGTAAAACTTATAACAACAATAAATTAGTCCACATGTGGAATTTTTACTAAAATTCGAAGTCTTCACTACTTCAATTGGTACATACAGCTACAAAATTTTTGAGACAAGTATAAAAATTGTGGTTAAATATAATCTATAGTTATAGAGATTACAACTGTATAGTTAATTGGACAAACTTCGAGTTAATTAGGTATATGTATTGAAAGTTATGTAGCCAAAATATTTATTATATATTTATCCACATTTAACTATAAAAATTAAAGTTGTGGTAATATATTAGCCATAAACATGAACTATTTTACAGCTAAAATTAAAACTTTAGCTAGGGTACTTAACAACGTGGCTAATATATAACATCAGCTATCATAACAAATAAATTTGTAGCCAGTTATTTATAATTTTAGAGTTAAATATTAAATTCATAGCTAATTTGAAGTGTTAGCTAAAAAAAATTTAAGTTTTCAGTTGTATAAAAATTTAGCCACGTAAATTAATATTATGGTTAATAATAAATATTATTAGCCACAACCATAAATATGTAAATAGTTATATAAAATTTTATCTATAAAAATTAAAATCTGGCTAGTTAGAAAATATAAATGTGAACCTAAAAAAAATTGAATCCCACATTAAAATAAATAATAAAAAAAGTTTTACTTTCTATTATTAAATAAAAATTATTAATTTTCTTCTATCTTAAAATAAATAATAATATTTTTTTTTATTGAATTTTATTCAAGTACATAATCTCTAATAGGAAAGATGAGCTGCGAGCGTATGAAATCTGATTTTTTATTATTCTCGTAACCTCTCATAAGCTGAGGAAGTTTATGTACACATGCATACATTTGAACTTAAGAAGGTTGTCTTTTTGCCTAGCCCGTCAAAGATGAATGGTTTATCATCCAGTTACGGGGTTAAAACATTAGTTGAAGTTAAGCGTTCAATAATTTTTAACTCCGCTGTTAACCTCTTTTAAAAAGAGTTATAATATAAAGAACTATGCTAAAAATTTTTTTATGTTTTTCGCTATTTTACATTATATAGTGTGTAATATAAAGAACTATGTTTAAAAATAGTGTAATTTTTTTATATATATAATATGTTTTTTTTTATACAATGGAGGGCCCAATGGACCGTGGACTACACAACAGGAGTAATCATCCCCTTAGCATTCACCATAATGGCGATAACTCTCACAAATATTGGTGGATGGTGGCTGTGGGGGCTCGAATATATATATAATATGTTGATTTCAGGTAAAAATTAAATAAATTTAAAATAAAAATTTTAAAATTAAATAAAATAATAATAAATCTTTAAAATATCAAAAATTAATTATGATACCTAAAAGATGGATGAGATATAATTGATAGCAAGGTGTAACGATCATGATATTTTATAAGACAAGCAGCCTTACCTACAGAATATATATATTCCGTAAATTGACTTAATATATTTGTGACTTTTAAATATTGCATGTTTTGTTAGTTTGTCTTCTAATTTATGAACTAACTATTTTAACATTTTAGTTGGTTAAAACATAACTTATTTTTAATAAATTTAGATATTTAAATAGTTCTTTATTTTAACTTAAAGAAATATTATTTAATTATTTTAAATAGTATCAAAATTATTTCCAAGTTTTACTTTAATAAATTATAGAATTTAAATAGTAGTTTGTAAGTTGAGAATTTAAAATTACTCCATACTAGCATTCTCATTTTATTTTCCCTAAGGATTTTTTTAAAAAAAAAAAATCGATCAAGGTATCTTTCTAACTTTTTTTTTTTGGAAAGGATCAAGGTGTCTTTCTTTCTTTTTTTTTTTTTTTTTTTTTGAAAAGGGAGAAATGGAATTTGTTGAATTCGTGGATTTGTACAAATGTTTACTTTACATGACTTAATAATGGATGGAGATTTATGACTCCAATCATACAATAATGAAACTCACATAAGTTATTTTTATTTTTTCTCAATATTATAAGACTCGATTGTTTAAATATAAAATAACTTTTTCTTATTTTTTAGTTGAAATATATAAACTGTTCTCTTTTCTTTGAACAAAAATAAAATATCTCATGTTCCTTTGATTTCAAGTAATATTATTAAATTGTCCGAAAAAAAAAAAGTAATATTATTAAAAATATAATTTTTTTACCCTGATAAAAGTCTAATAAATTTTGTCCAAATAGAATTCATCAATATTTACATTGTAATTCGGTATTATATTAATTTTTAATATTATTCTTATTATTTAAAAGTCTTCAAAGATATTCCATTTTTATTTGCTACAATTCACTTTTTTTGTTTTGTTTATATATACCTAAGCTTAGAAAACTAATATGAAATTCTATATATGAGAATCTATTAATCAAGCACCAATCTACCTATAGAAGAAAACCATACTGATACAAGTAAAATTGTTAAATTAAACATTTTTTTTTCCTGAAATTCAAAATAAAAATACCCAAAAAATAATTTCTACCATTAATCCATATTATATATATATGTGGAAATTTTTTTACAAGAGCGAAAAGGTCAAAAAAAAAAAAAAAAAAAAAGTAAAAAAATACCCATATATATAAGAAGCTCAAAAAATCCTATGTAAACCATTACCGTGTAGAGCAGATAACAAGAGAACCATCTCTTCATCACTACCATCATAATAATAGTACCGACGATTAGCGTCACGATCACCATCTTGATCTCGCAATCTATGGAAATCAGCTACAATTTCATCAGGCAAAACCTTGGTCCTGCACAGTGGACAAGTAGCCAGGTACTGCTGTAGCCATTTATCAAGACAATCTCTGTGAAATGTGTGCTTACATTTCAATTTCCGTACGTATTCGCCTTCTGATAACTCCGATAAGCAGACGGCGCACTCTGTGGCCACAGATTGCTGGCTCTGTTTCTGGGTGTAGAGAATTGTTGGGTTCTTTTCTTCGATTAGTTGGAGATATTTAGTTGTGGTGATTATTCGTTTGTGGGTGTTGTTGGTTATGGTTCCTGTCACTGAACGGAATAGAATTAAGGCTTCGAGTAGTAGAAGGCAGAAGAAGACTACGGTTATTGTGTAGAGACGAGAAAGGAATTCTGATAGAGCTGCCATGGCTGCTGAAGGAGAAGAAGAAGAAATGATAAAATTTATATGACTCTGTAAGAGATAGTGGCTGCTGCTGCCTAGGTTCACTTTATCTTTGCTACTTGTGGAATTAGGACATTGGTGTTTGAGTTACGTGTGATGTTACGGAACATATGTGAAACCTTTTCCAAGTTCAGACACGTGAGGATGAGGAACTCTTTTAAACATTTTACTACTGAAAATTTAGGGCAATTTACACTAACGGTCTCTAACATTTTAACCAATTCCAGCAACATCTTAAATATTTTAATTTATCACTTAAAATTTTGAAAATTTTAATTTGAGTCTCACTAAATTTATTTTGGCCTTTTTTCGGTTTGAAAAATAATTCGTGCATTGATTTATACTCACCCAATTTGGAATATTGATATAGTAAAATTAACGTGTGTGGATACAAATCAACATACTAACAATTTTTGTAGCCGAAAAAAGTTAAAAAGCACTATAGTGAGATTAAAATTAAAATTTTAAAAATTTTAAGAGATAAATTGAATATTTTGGACAGTAATTAAATCCAATTAAAATATTAGTGATAGTTATTGCAAATTACCCTAAGAATTTGTGAGTTCCTTTTTTTTTTTTCTTTTTACACTATCTTACAATTTTATATAGTAATGATAAAATTTATCATCCATATATTGTGATTTATCTCTATCCCAATAATAAAATATTTGATTGAAAATTAAGTAGTTAATTGATAAAAATTTATTTCAAAACATTAAAGTCTTGAATTTAATTCTTACAATTGTAAATAGTAAATTTTTTTAATATGTTAAAATTAATAATATATTTAAATTTTAATTTTCATAAACTTTCTATATAACGTCCGTGTCCTCGATTAAAAATTTATTTATATATGTAAAATGTTATGATGTGAGAATTCGATGAATAATAACTAATAATGATATGAATAAATTTAAATAATAGAATTTGGATGAAATTGAAAGGAAATAAAGATTTGAGTGAAAAGAGGTAAAGTTTAAAGATTTAGTGAAGAAGAGTGAGAAGATAAAGGACTAATATGGAAGTAAGGGAGTGAAGTGGTTGGTTTTTGCTGAAGAAAAGAGAGGAAAAGAAGAAGAATAAGAGAAAGAAAAAGGAAGAAGAGGAAGGAGATGACTCAAATCATCGTAGCTAGGGTTTTTAGACATCAAGATTTCTGATTTTGATCTTCAAAAATCTGTGAGTGGCTTTATTTTATTACTCTCATTTAAGTTTTTGTTGGAAATTTTGGATTATACATGTTGAATTTTGGGAGAAATACTTCTAGATCTAGAATGAATTTTAATGCTTTTAGGGTGTTTGATAGTGTAGTAATGTATTATAGTTGTTTATGTTAGAAATTGATACAATAATCTAGTGTTTTGAGTTGAAGTTTGTGGAAATTCTGCTGCTGTCCATATTGCAAAATGCAATCAGGCGGCACCTGATCACTACTGAGGTGCTGGGCGACGTCTCAGCACAAAGGAGGCGCCTCTGTAGCTCGCCTCTGCACTGTTCATAGTCAAAAACTTGAATTTTAAACGGGAATTCAAACCGAAACATTGTAAATTATCCATGAACATTAGAAACAATGAAAATACTTCGAATATGAGGAATGAAACAAAAATTAAGAATTGAATAATGTAATTTTATCGACCCAGAAGATAATGAGTACCAATTATTGAGTCTCAATCAAAGAGACAAAATTTATCAAATTCTATGGAAATAAATTAAGATTCTATAAATCTTAATGAGACATAAAGAATACTGAGATAAAGTTAACTATTGAACTCTAACTGAAAAGAATTGTAAATATTATGATATATATATATATGAAAGTATGTGTTAGTATTATTGAGAATGAATTTGGCCACTCAAATATTAACTATCTTTGGGACAACGCATGGATTCAGAGATGCCTTTGGGTCCTTGTGGTTGAAAGTATGCATACGAAATTAATTATTGTGCTCGATATTATGAGATGGTCAGTGTGGACCATTAAAAAGTTGAGTTGAGTTGAGATGCTGAGTGTAGTGAGAATTGAATTATATATTGTATTAATATTTCTGAGAGATGTTGTGTTATGGTGAGTTTGTATATATCATACAATGAAACAAGTAAATAATTACAAAAATGTGTATAGAAAATGAATTATTCAAATCATGAAAGTATAATATACAACTCAGAGAAACTGATAATAGATCATCACAATTATAAAATTTGAAAAGTTAAATCTCAGGAATATAACATACAAATGATACTGGAATAGACGTTGAACGAAACATAACAACTAAGAAATATTATATACAATGAAGAAAGAAGATAATTGTGAAAAGGGTATTCGTGAAAAAGAGATGGTTCATCGAATTTTTTATTTATGTAATTGATTACATAATCAATTATTTTTTATAGTTAAATTTCATTTTTGGTTATAAGCCTGTTTTGGTGTATTGAGTGGTTACTTATTATGTTTTTTTAGTATTTATCAAGTTTCATTATTATTATTTAGTTAGCTGCTTACTGGGTAATTTTCCTATGAAATTACTCACCATTGTATGTTCAAAATGATTTTTCAACTTAGGGTAGTTTTTAAGTGCTACTAGAAGACTATAGCAGTTCAGTGGGCATCCATGGTATATGAGGTTACGGAGGTCGAGACCCTTGTTAGGTACATAGTTTGCCACGATTCAGATGTGGAGCTAGTCTTTAGAGTGTTGGTGCAGCCCATTGGAGCTGAGGTTCGTTTGTCAGCCATATGGGAGGAGCATCTCGACGGCGGATGCACTACCTTCCTGGTCTTCTATGCCACCTCCATCGACGTTCAGGTCACCCTCACTTGGGTGTGATGTGGGTTAGCATACCTATGTCTTTTTGGTCTTTTTGCTATGGGGCCATCATACACCCTTGAGCTTTATGGGAGATATACCTTTTTGAGATGAGATGATATTCGGTTAGGGTTATAGAGTGGCCTAGATCTGGAGCTGTCATGTTTCCACCACCACCATCCAGTCGGCTCAGGATCCGACATTGAGAGAGAGATGCTTTGAGCATAGATACTTATGTACTAAGTTATTTTTATTGGCATCTAGTACTCTTCCATTTGGTCATATAATGTATATATTTTATTTTGCTATGATGGTGATGTAGTAATGATATTCTATATCTATGAAATATTATTATATTAAGAATGTTTCCTGCCATCTAAAAATATTTAGGTTACATGAGTATGGATAACATATGACGAGAATATTAGTATTGTGGTTGCAATTGTTCTAATGCGTCAGATGATAATATACTAAAAGACCACCATTGTATATTTATTTAGTATATAAGTTGTTGTGATTAGAAGTTCATTGGACTTTCTGATATGAATGGTATCAATATTATTTACCTATAATCAAGGTGACAATTGAATGATTTGGAATTTCTTATTCTAGTGTGGATATGAACAAGTGTGAATGAGATAAATTTCTTTATGGTAGATTACTTGTAGGAATGACATTTTAATGTTTAGATATATGAAAATATATTGTATTGTTAAGAGATTCTTTCTAATTCATGAGGTAATATCTCTATTATTATTAATTCTTTAGTTAAGTATACTAATGAAATTAATGATAGTATGAGTGTTACATTCTATAACTTTTTTTAAAATGTTTTATTTAAAATTTTACCATATACATAGGTAATAAAATATTATAAGTGATAAATAATAAATAATTTACTATTTAGCAGCTGATTAAATGTCATTTTATCTAAAAAAATAAATTAATTGGTGATCAAAGTCCCATCTATAAGTCAATAAGAGAGTGGTAAAATGATAACTTATCTCCAATGACATTTTAAAATGTAAGGTTCAAATTTTACCTTTATTATAGGAGAAAGCTACCCCTATTATATAGTTCATTAAAATTTATCTCATATAACCTCCACTTTATAAATTAAAAAAAAAAAAAAAAAAAAAAGTACCATCACCAAGCTAATATGTATCACGACACCTCTCAAAAATATGTATCATGACTGAATAACAAAGGGAAAAAAAAATCATTTTACTCAGGAATGAGATTTGATACACGTGGAAGTAGTGCAAAATGATCTATAATGGCATATTGGCATTGACCATTCCCTTTCCTTTTCCTTTATATGTTTAAAACAGAGAGGCACTAAAATCATTTCCCTTTTATATTTTTATTATTCAAATCGAAAAAAGTAAAATAGAGACAAATGAAAAACTAATTTCTGTTATTTAAAATAAAGAAAAGAATATGAACAAATTATAAATTATAATTTAAGATTGATTTGACTAAATTATTACTGATAGCTGGTAATTATTAGCTGATAATTGTTGTAGATAACGTTTAGCTGGTAGCTGATTAATGTTAAGTGTTATTTATATATGTTGTTTAAATGTTTAATAATAATTTTTAAATTTTACATTCATTGCTATTTAATTATTCATATGTTCAATTGTATTCAATTATACATATTAATTTTTTAAAAAATTATATTTATAATTTTAAATATTAAAAATTATATAATAATATATTTCTAGTAATTTTTAAAAAAATACATAATATGTATATATGTATAACAAAATATAAATAATAATATTTATATATAACAAATAAATACAATAAATGGTATATATTAAAAAATTGTACAAAAAACTAACTAAGAAATATGAAATCAATTAAAAAATTAATTAAAAAAGTATGGAGAGAAAAAATTAACAAAATAAAAATGTAGTCATTAATTTAATTTAAATAGCTATGGACAATTAAGTAATATATTTAAATAAATAAGAACAATTAAGTAAGTACATTTAAATTAAAGAAAGTTGTTTATAAAAAGTTACAAACGAGAGTTAATCTGAACATGAGCTGATAGATGCTCCAACAGCTAGGGGTAAGCAAAAGTAGGTTCGGTTTGGTTCAGTTCAAAAATGACTAAAACTAAATTAAACTGAGCCTATATTAGTTCGTTGTAAAAAATTCTTAAAACCAAATTGAACCGAACCGAACTTTTTCAGTTCGGTTTGGTTATTTTTTCTTTTTTTTTTTTAATATTTTTTCACTTTTTAATTTTAAAGTTATTTTATTTATGTAATTTTACAATATTCTAATAAGATTTATAAGATATATTAATGTTAATTTTTTATACTTATTTTATTTATTTATTTTTAAAAAAAATCAAATGAACCGATTCTCT